>QAOC01033451.1:80651-95369 GCA_003255005.1 Begonia fuchsioides
GATAGGTTTGGAAAGTAGTTGAGATTAGGAAAGATTTCCAAATCTTCAAAGATATTCTTGTTTCCAAATATGATTTAGAGTTGATTCTTCCTTCTTATTCGTGATTCTTCTAGCCTTTATCTTCAATAATATTGTGCAATTGCATAGAAACACAAATCCCGTGATAATACAGAATATACGAAATATCGGGTAAAATCTCGTAAAAACAGCGTAACTGATGTTGTGGCATCGCTACAGCATTATCCTTAAAAATCCCGCTTATTTCCAATTAAATCATTACAGATTTCTAGCAATTTAACCACTAAAACCACATGAATATTAAGTCTTTTCGAGACTTAACATGAAGAACACCTCAAAATAATACTCGGAAGACGGTTGAATTTGTCCGTTAATGCTAGGAGGTCATCTTAGAGTTTGATTTATGGGACATATCTAGTCCGATACAGTTTCATTTTCACTAATTCTAAATTTTTGGAACTGAAATCATAATTACGGTTTCTCAAAGTGGACGAGAGAGTGTGATATTGTGTGGTTTTGTTTTGGTGTATGTTCGGATAAATTAGTAATTATTCTAAAATTTTAAATTCAGAAGTAAAAGATAATATAATTATTTATATTATTTTTTAATTTTTTTTACATATAGATTATTTTTTTATTTTTTTGACTTTTATAATAAGGATTTTTAAAAGAGATTTTTTTTTTGTTTTTACCAAATATTAAATTTAGGACCTCTTGTTTTAATACAATTATAATTTATCAACTATTTAAAAGTTCGAACTCATGAGTTAATGATAATTTAATCATTTATATTATCTTTTAATATAATTATATAAAATAAAATATATTTTTATTATACTGGATTAAAATTTTTTTGAGTAGTTAAGAGGTTTTTAAATTTTTGTTGGTTGGTATTTAATTTTCAATCACGTTTACCTAATTTTCACTCCTATTCTAATTTTAGTTTTATAATTTTTTACTTTAATAACTAGAATCGTATCATAAATTGTAATTAAATTTTTTTTATAATTTCTAGCATTTGTTTTGTTATTTTTTATTTTGTTTCTTGACAATTATAGCTGCATGATGTTGGAAAATATTAATGCTACTGCGACAAAATGGTCACATGTAAGAGGATTGCTCTAAATTGAAGAAAGAACAAAACATGGAGGATATATAAGTGGAGATTTTGGCCTTGTGAAGATGGGACGATCATACTTCTAAAATAATTTGAAGAATGCCATGTGTATTTATACTAACAGATGTTTGAGTAGTGCCTAAAACTGTACAACATATTCGATATATTAGACTTATTGTAATATCATTGAGCACTTTTAATGATATCGAACAAAATAGATGTGATAATGGTAAATGAGAATAAATCAAAAAAATTAGTTTATACATGACTCAAGTGAATAAAAAAGAATTAGATTAATGAACCATGAAGTTATGCCACCAATTACTTGATCTCGTAAACAAGAAAAGACTTTTAATACTTTGTAAGTGAGAATGTCCGCAACATCTCAAAAATGAATCATTGACAAACCATATTAATAAAATACGTACGGAAATAGAAACAAAACATAAAATTACTCACTTCAATATATGTAATACAAAACATAAAATTAATAAGGTTATTAGTCAGAACTCAAAATATAAAACGTAACTTGACTAGACTTTTCACAAACGTATAATGAACCGACTTGACCCAAAAATTGCGGGTTCTGTTTCATCCAATGGGTGAGTTGGGTTGGCCCACCCCTAGGTTTAGTTGCTCCTTGCAATGCCCATGGATATCACAAGGCTTAAGATGACGACAGACGCAACCACATTAAAATCTGCCTCCTCCGAGCTCTTGGAAAAGATTCGGGGAGTGATTGTCTTTCCACATTAGTATCATAAATGATCATTAGACATGCACGTTGGAATGATGCAATTAAGGGTTTGGGCTCTAGAACACATTCTTCATGCCTTGAGCAATTCAATTGAAAATCTTTTGTGTATCGATTGTTGGTTACCTCTCATTCATTATGTTGAGAATCGAACAATGATAATCGGGAAAAAGAAATTAGTTACCTCTCATTCATGCCTCACAAAGAAATAGGTTCTATCTTGATTCATTGGCTTTGATCGTGCCCCTCGAACCATGAACTCTACCATCGCCTCCGATGTTTGAATATCTTATTCTATCTCGAATGACGAGTCTCTCTACTTCAGACTCAAATCCTAATTTAATTAAAAAATGAAAATAGAGGTCAATTTGAAAAAAAAAAACAATAATATTAACAGAAATTTGTAAATTACGAGATCAAAATTATGAATCGGAAACCTATTTATATATAATTAACATATTTTCCGTTTCTTTGATCCCCTTCCTGTCGTTGCATTTTCGGAGAGCAGCGTTCTAGGGTTTTTCCCCATCTGGTTTTGTTTTGCTCGGAATTCAGAGCTTTGCTATTTGGAATCTGGAGAGGAGTCGATAATCGTAGGAGCGATGGGGAGCAGCGAAGGAGGTGACGAGCTCACGCAAATGGCGGAGCTGAGCAAAAGCCTTAAGGAAGGGGAGAGAATCCTTGCTCCTACCAGACGACCCGACGGTACACTCCGCAAACCCATTCGGATTAGGGCTGGCTACGTTCCTCAAGATGAAGTCGCTATTTACCAATCTAAAGGGGCTCTGGTCTGCCGTTCTCCTTTTCTCTTCCATTCTTCTTCGCATTGCTCATCTTTCGATTGCCAACATCTAAACTCTGCGACCATGCACTCCTTATTATGTGTCGAGAACCAATGCGCTTTCTCACCTTAAGTTGTTTTTTAACTGAAATTCGGATATAACCTTTATGATTTCATGGTATATTTAGTTAGTTGTACTGCCATGCTTTGATTGGCAGAGACAAGAGAATAGTGTCGCGGCCACATTGGATTGAATGTTTTTTTAATTGTAAACTCTTACAGCTCTCCACTCCATCCACACTTCACGGCGCTTCACTCAGCCTTCTTTCTTATTAGCTCCCTTGATTGATCAAAACCTTTGGCCGTGGTTATAACATAGAGGAAGGTATCCACCGCACAGGGTCCGGTCCCAGTAATTTCACCTGATGAGATTTGAACCACGTACCTTTACCTAGGTCCTTCAACCAAGTGTGCCAAACCAACATATATTACTAATTGTGTAAAATTTTCATTCTAAATTTCATAGATATATTAATAATCTCTATCATGATTTCTAAATTTTGAACCTTTTATTCATTTCGATATCATTACGTCTCATATTCGAGAATGAATTTTATTTCATTTACTGTGTTTCCCTTGGCCTGATCTGATAGTTTTTAACATTGGTATTAGGTTAAATCCACCTTGAAAACCTGTCTGCAGGAAATGAAAAACAATTATGATCATTACAAAATTATACGGTCAATATTCTGCTGGTAGACATATTTGTTTGTTACTCTGATTTTTTTTCCTTTCAAACTACAGTTGAAAAAGGAGATGGCCTCTCACGAAGGGCCCCCTGGTTATGATCCTCCATTGGATGCAAAACCCAAGACTAAATCAGTCAAGAGAAATGAACGGAAAAAGGAGAAACGATTACAGGTTTGCTCATACTTGTTGTTCGAGTATGAATTTTTTGTTCACTTAAAATGATGTTAGTGCTTACTGTTGCCAGTTGCTCATATATGGCACGTGTATTCATGCATACTATTTTTCTCATTTGAGCTTAGATAATTCATTGTGTGTTATTTTATGTTGCTGGTGAACAAATTGGATATAGACAGATGTGACCCATGTCTCCATATGCTTATAGAAAATAAAAGACATTAAAATGTAAATCATCCAATGTAGATTGAGAAGCTATTGAATTGCAGTCTATATAGAAGAAACGGAGTTGGTTGTAAATAGCTCCCTAATTCTCACTAATAGTCTTCCCACTGGCTAATGGAGTTGTGCAGCCCTTGAGGAGTTAATATTTCATCCCACCTGTTATTGTGATGAACATTAGTGGTGGGATACAAGCTCTAATTTAATTGGAAAAGCAAAACTATAGTAGTGACATGATAAAAGAACATGTGTGAGATATTTCAACTTCTATTTTGGGTCGTTGATATTATTGTCCTTTATTTAACTTAAATGAAGCCTCAAACAGACAAATGATTTTCAGGTCAAGTTATTCATGTCATCCAGCCATTTCGAAATAAAGAACCTAAGAATTGGTCATTTCAAATAATGGGTTGGCACCAAGAGAAGTGTCATGTTTCTTTTCTATCACAAACTAAACAAATTCCCCGGTTGTTTTAGTTCGTAAATTACTTCCCTGCAGGCTGCTCTTGAAAAGGCTACAGATTTTGAACCAACGACAATAGCTGAAGAAATTAGCAAAAGAGAAAATCCTTATGACAGATCAGAATCTGTGGAGTCATTAACATCTCAGATGAATGACCTTGCTGTCAGTACGAATCCTGCTATAGTGAATCCTCCTTCCAATTTGACAGAGGTTTCAAATTCGGGAGGGCCGGTATGCGATGTTGATAAAAAAATAAGAGCACTGAAGAAAAAGGTAAATATTTTACATCTCTAGAAGTAAAATTGGAGCAATAATGATGAGTGCAAATTATTTGCTTTTCAACTGTAAAGATCTAAACTTTGGTAAGTTATTCAACAATCATGTCTCTGGGTTGCCATTTCAAGTTTTCACAAACAGTCTAGGAAAAAAATTACTATGAGTGGGGCACTCTCTTAGCTTATTTTCTAACTTTTTGTGTATTATATGGTCATGCCTACCAGATACGAATAGCAGAAGAACGGATGCAGAAATCAGGACAGCAAGACTCGAATCATGAGCAGTTGGAGAAGATGACTAAACTTAAAGAATGGAGAAATGAAGTAAAGTTTCTAGAAGATGCAAAAATTGTAGAATCATGAAAAATGATGGTGGTTCAGATGGGCCAAGCAGTTGGCTTTTCATCTTTATCCTTGGTGTTCCAAAAGAAGAAGAAGAAGAAGAAGAAGAAGAAGAAGAAGAAGCAGCAGCAGAAGAAGAAAAGGCCTTCCCGTTGAATCCCAACATGCACTTATTTTCTTGCATTGCATCTTATAGTTGGATTCGTTGAAAATCCCGTCCTAAACCTGCTGAAGTATTTATATTATGAATAGAATCGATTGCTGTGATGTGCTTATGAAATTAAAAATTAAGCATTGAAACAACATGCATAACTACAATGTGTCCGATCATAATTATTTTTTTATGCATTGTTCTATATGGAATCAAGATTCTTTTGTATAATAAGTTTATTACTTGCTACAACAATGTCGTAAGAACTTTTATCAACTTCAGACAAGCATTGCCAGAAGTTTATCCCTTATTCAACAACTAAGTATGAGCACAATATCGTAAGAAAGAACGTATTGGAACTAGTAAAGCTGTTGGAGGAAAAAAAAACACAAAAAGGATCAATTGTGCTGTCATTGAATCATGAACATTGTGTCCAACAACTGAATAAATTGATTGTATGCGAGTACATTCCCACAGAAAACAACGATGGAATTAAAAGGAGGGGGTCATCAGGAAATTATACAAGCAATACATTATGCGAGGACCCGAAAGTCCACCATTACGATCACATGAATCGCATGTAAAACCCAGTTTTCTTATTCAGATTTTCCTTATCCTTTTGTCCTAAACTATGTACCTGCCAAATGTGTTTCCTATTTCCTGCCTCCTTCCACCGTCTTATCATCTGGGACTTTCGTTTGCTTCTCTCCTCCTCCGTCTCCTCCCTGATCGTCCCAGTATCGCCCTGCCACGGCGGCGAAGCCGGCTCACCAATGACATTCCACCAGTATCGCTATCACTATCTGCACCAATAGAAGTAAAGCCAGGAATTGGAATTGAGTTAGGGATACCAGTTGCATTCTCATCTGAATCATTTGAGAGGATTCTGTCCGGCTGCCTCGCTCGCCTACCCTGGCCGTTGCTCCCAGGACCAAATGCATGCAAAAGAAGAAAGACATTCACCAAATTACTATCAAACCCCACATCCAAACCCCCATTCATGTCTGAACCATCTACATTGATGCCTCCCTCTCCGTCTGGATCGAACCGATAATTATTCCCTTCGATTACGTAATCTCCTAAAACCATGGCACCAGGCATTGTTGATGTTATTGTGCTCATCACATCATCTCTATCACGTTCACGTTCAAGCCTTCGCCACTTCTGTTCGAGGACTGGATCCACTTCTCGAGGCCGTGCAGACGGGTGTTCAGCCCTCACATGTTTCCTCAGCTCCTTGTAATTTCCAACAAAAGAGCAGCAATCCTGAATGCAACTTCTCTTTTTTGCATTAAGATAAGCTCTTGCAGGCTCAACCACAGTCCATCCTTTCACCTGGCCTCTGCAAAGGGGGCATGCAAGTTCCAGTGCTTCATGATTTTCACCAGCCCAAGTAGACACTGGAACTTCATTTGGATTTTCAACTGAATCATTTTGAGGCTGCACCTGGTTGGACAAGCTCACTTTAGTGTAAGCTTTTTTGTATTGGTCAAGGCAGTTGGCATAACGAAAGCTTGTCCCACACATGTAGGGACGGCAACCTTTATCGTGAGATGAACAAAGTAGAAGAACCGCGTTATGAGGAAACTCCATGCATACAGAGCAGGTTGCATCTTTCCAGTCCTTTCCATTGAATGCATTGATAGATTTCGTCTGCCCTAAGTCTCCTGACATATCCCTACAAGGTAAGAGATATGGTGCTGATCTGAACTGCCCAGAAGAAATCCTGCGTTGTCCCCTATTTCCTTTTGCCATCTCAACCTTGTCCTAAAGGAACAATGCAAATTTAGATTATCAATTTAAACTCCTGGACTTCAATTATTCAACCATAGGAAGATAGTAAACAACCAATAATGGCTCATTACACTATATTTTCCAAGTTTAACTAAAAAGAATGCATCATAGGCACCTTATATGTAGTTTCAACAAGATATTCTTTTTTTGATTGAGCTGTATAATGCACATAAAATGACAATGATTACCTTAGTACTAGATTGAATGTTGATTTACTTTCAACATTTCAACAGAAAAAACATTCAACAGAGATTGAAAAAGGAATCATTTGCCTTCTAAAAAAAGCAAGGTCAACCAAGGGATCGAAGCATTTGCCAATCTTCACTGGTCATCCATTTTAAGAATCAAAACGCAATAACTTGCAGCATGGAGAAGTTTGTTCGGACCAGTTAGGATTATGAAGCTAGAAATTTACAGTTAGTAGAGACAGTTCAAGGATAAAAAAAGAAGACTGGAAAAAGAACCAATAGGAAAAGGCAAAAGGAGCAACTACTGTCACATGCATTGATGGCAAGAAGTAACAACATAATGTAGATAAACAAGTAGAGAAGAGTTTAATCACAGTGTTGCTTCGTAAATAGTTTAAAAGATAAACTGTTCCTACAATGAATGACACTAAAACCATTTATGAGTGGAGCATTGTTGTGATTTTCATAATCTTTATTTGAGTTTTCTCTCTCCTTTCTATGTTCTCTCAAATTTTCCATGTCCACATTAGGATATGTTCAAATGGTTCTAGCAAGAGTGTGTTTCGAATGCTACCAAAGCTACAATAGTCGTGGTGATGAACTTTTATCCAATTGGTTGTCTACTTTGAGGTCAAACTTTGATTTCAACGGATAGAATGAAAGGAAGGTTTATACCTTGAAAGGGGGTAACATACAAAACTGCCGACTGATTCAAATTGTCTTTGCTCGTTTTACAAAATAATTATTTATAGAGGAAAATACTAACGATGTTAAAGAAATTCATACTGAGATTGTTTTTTATTTCTCTATTCAACTGATATGCGAAAAGAACCAAGGGTGTTGATAAATGAAGGACATAACAACACTGTAAGTATAATTATGGAGCATGCGTTTATTTTCTTTAAAAAGCACAACCTCTGATCGTGAAAGAAACTCATGAAACAACTGAATCACTTAATGAAAAACATCACATAAATTGATCTATTCAATGTTTCAACAAAGAGATGGGGAAAAATGTAATATAAAATTGATTCTAGAGCAAAAAGAAACCTACGATGTTTCATCATACAACAACACAGTCGGGACTAAATGACAGTTTATAAAAACTTCACAAAACTGTACACAAACAAATAATGCTACATCAGAGAGACAAAGGTAAGTAGACAAAAAACCACAGTCAATTTGAAGCTATATATAGAAAATAGAAAAACAAACCATTGTAGTCAAAACCAATAGCAAATCAACGGTTTCAGAATCCTAAGCACGATCAAGAAATTTCAATACAGCAATGTAATCATTCAAGGGTAATCCTTCAACAAGCTATCGAACCAATGAATTTTTTCAGATATACCAGAGTCTCTCCAATAAGGTACCACAGCAAGGAACACTTACCGGACTCACAAGCGACCAAATCTAGATCAAAGAAACGTTAGGTGGAAAAAGGCCAATTTGTATCTGCAATAAGAAAGAAGAGCATTACAGAAGGCGGAGATTGAAGCCGACCAACAAACGTGTTTAACCAAACCATCACGCAAAGATGACAGAACAGAGCAACTAATTATCTACACCGAATCATGAATCCCAGTCACATAGCCTTGACCCTTTTACTTTTCATTCACAAACGAGGGGAAAACAACTATGAATAACAAAGTATGAAGATACAACAAATCCTTTCCCTCAAAATCGAACAAAAGCAAGAACGATTAGGTTCCCAAAAAAGTAAAAAAAAAAAAAACAGGAAAATGACGAGAATCGCAACGATTGGATAAGTAGAAAAAGGAGTTAGGGTTAAACTACTGAAGCCCGAAACGAGGGCAAAGGCAAAGGAATCGCGGAAGGACGGGGGAGAAAGAGAGAGACCTATCTCAGATTCTCATCGTCTTCGTTTACGCAATACAGAGTTCTTCGCAAGAGGATTGAGTTCTACGCGACTCTCTTTTACCAGATCTACCATCCAACCCGCACGGGCTCTACGCGACTCTCTTCTCCTCCCGAGATGGGCCCAGGTCCAGATTCCCCACCCGCGCAAAAGCGAGGTGTGAGTGACGCTCCCTCAATCTTTGGGACGAGGCTGGTGGTTAGAAAGCGAATGAATCCACGATGGCGTGTTCAGAAAAGGCGGAGCATCTATCAGGCATTATATAATCCTCCTTCAAAATAAAATAAAATAAAATAAAATAAAATAAATAAATAGCCCGCTATACAGACGGTGGATGCAGATAATCGAACATCATTTTGTATCTCAACCACACTGGTTACAAGCATGCAAATGTGTGATGTTGCAGATAGATTTGTTCGTGGCACTTGCCTCAAATGAGTTATGGTAGATGGAATTATGAAATCTGCCCTTCAAGCAATGTTGCTCTCAATAAGTATTGTGCGAGTGTTTGCATATAAGATCATGTTTCTAAAAAATAGTTAAAATTAGCCCACAACTTACATTTGAAGTATGAATAATTCAAACAATTTATAATTATAAACCTAGTCTAACTCATTATGAATGTGCATTTAATCCGACTACATGTGTATTGGCGTAAAATCAATATGCTTTTATATAATTACTGTCAGAAAACGAGAGCTATTTCGTCAGTTTCTCGAACGACCTCGTCCAAAACCCATCTAAATTAAAAGCCGAAAAGAAATCTCTCCTCCTTGGCCAACTTCATTCAGTTTCTGTTTCATTCCCGCGGGAATTCAATACTGCAATTTAGACGGAGGATGATTACGCTAGCCAAGGAAGCTAGTGATGGAACCTAAAAAGCTACAAGAGTTTTCAACCTTGAGCTATTTACTTCGCAGATTTTATTCATTTGCAGCTGGAGAACCCCCTTCAATTGATGGTACTGAGTGTTCTTGAAAGTTTGCAAGGGAAGCCGTGCCTCACATCGATTATTGTTTGAATAAGTGAATTAAATGACGCGCGCTAAATATGGAAATAAAGTTTATTTATCTGGTGGATGACAGAAAAAGAGGAAGGCTGATTTATATTGTTTTTCTGTTGTTTGAGTAGTCAAATGTAGTGCAAAATGTATTTGAGTACAGGATTGTGGGAGACGAGATTAGAAACAAACAGAAATTAATCATCTGATGACTCAATAAAACCAAATTTAAGTTTAAGAATCTGATGTCTCAATCCAACGCCAATTATGATTCACAATTACACCAACAAATTGAGCAACATACTTGTCTAGTTCATGTCTTTGGAATCGTTTTGCCGCGCTTCATCAACTCGATAAATTCTCCAAAAACTGCACAAACCAGCCAACCAAGGTGAAAACCCACCATGCAAATGACAGTTTTCAAACTAGAAACGATATTTGAATTACCTGTATCAGAATCATGGGGTCCTGGAGATGCTTCGGGATGGTACTGAAGAGACATTATCTGCTTTGCCGGAAAACTTAGGCTGGCACAGCTCCCATCGTTAAGGTTTATGTGAGTCACTCCAACACCCTCTCGCAGTGAGGCTGGATCAACCGCATAGTTGTGATTCTGCACCCAAAATCATTTTAAATAAGATATCCATGCAATCACGCTTTATTTAAGGATTCAAAGATTTCTCGAGTGGATAGTATAACTAAACAGCACCTGAGCACTAATATCGACACGCCCACTTCTAAGATCGCGGACAGGATGATTTCCTCCACGGTGGCCTGATGAGCCTTCCTTGGGGGTCGGCGCACCGTGGGTTGGGAGAATGCACACACACGGGGCTCGGATGAACGTCGTGTACAGCAAACGGAAAATTGGGTTGTGCGAATTGTAGGGTTGTGTTGCGGAAGCGTATTGTGATGGAAATAATGAGATTGGGTCGTATGAAAAGTGGGATGGCTCGGGTGAATACTAGAATGGCTCGGTGGATGAGAATATTGGTGAAATCGGACAATGGAAGGTTTGAAAGCTCGGGGAATGGAATGGTTAAACTCTTGCGAGTTTAGATAGAAGATGGATGAACAATTTGAATACCTGAGCAATCACAGTATTCTCCTCGGTAGACCTCGCACGCACTCGGATATGACTCACCGAACGTACGTGCAAAAGGGTTGACGGTCTCGGCCGGATGTGACTCACCGGAGAAATATTCGTCGGAGAGAGCTTCAAGCCTTTCGGGAAGAAGGTGCAATGCACAATTTTTCTCTAAAAATTCACTCTATTGAAAATAGTGTAAGTGTTACACTTAAATAGCAAAACGTAAAAGATAACAAAACTACTAAAGATAAGCTAAGAAGTTAAGCTAAGCCATTCGATGATTTGAACGCCTTAGATTAGCTTTGGAAGCCTTCAGTTGACTTTAGGCTTGGTTCAACGGAATTGGCACGGTCGGGTTGGCGCTTTGACCGGTGGTGCGTGCGGTTGACCGAGAGGGTGCGTCGGGTGAGCGGAGCTCCGAACGAATGAGAGATTGGCTCGAGCCAATATGGATCCGGGGCTTCTAAAGTCTCCTCGTTGGTCAACTTGATGTAGCGCACAGTCTGGTTCTTCGATGGTCCGATGATGACTCGAGCGTGTGCGCGGGCACGTCTAAATGGGCCGAGCCGACGGTCGGGCATGGGCGAGCTTTAAGGGATCCGTGAGTTTGTTGAGCAAAGCTGTTGCTTGAAGATCCTCTGATGATTCAACAGCTGGTTCATGGATTTTGTGCATGAGAATCCCTTGTTGTTCGCTGGTGGTTCGGTGATCGGCCATGCTCGTGCGTCCAATGGGTGATCTACGGTCATCACAAAGATATGCTGGTGCCAATCTGAATCTCTTCCTTTCCTTGACCAAAATAACCAAAATACTTAAGGATTTAAGTAAATTGGCCGATAGGTTTTGGCCAAGGCTTTGAATGGGCCGTAGGTGGGCCGAGGCTTGACTGTGGGTTGGTCAATGATCGGCCGTGGCGGTCCTCCGTGGGCTTTCACTTGAGCGTTGAGTTCTCTTCCTCTTGGGCTGACTTTCTTTCCTCTTCGAAGGCTAAATGCTTGCTGAAAGGAAATCTTTTAAGCGTGACCGAAAATAGGGCTCATGATTGAACACTCGATCCATAGGGTTTGGACTGTGCGTTCATCCATGCCGGTCACACGTTCCGCTGGGCCGAAGCCCTAGTGGACTTTGGCGGGGTCGACGACCGAGGTCGTCGGGTCGTGGTCGTGGGACGCCCGTTGGGCGCCGGGCGTGTCTCGGTCACAAGCCTCGGTTGCGGCGTGGGCCGGGCTGCCGGGTGCGTCGTGTCCGAGTAGGGTCGGACATGGCCCGGTGTGCGCGTCGGGGCCGGGAATGGCCGAGCACCAAGTAACGGAGTGCTTGGGCCGTTCCCGATCATGCTCAGAAGGTGTTTCCTGGTGTGCCTTCGGTCGCGGGGATCGCGCTAAGGCTTACCGTGTATGCTCGGGATGCGCCCGGGAAGGAGGATTAGGGCGCGGATGGGGTAACTTGGAGGTTTTGGGGAAATGGAGAGTATTTCACTCGGTAAATAAGGGTTTTGCGGAAGTGGGGTGATGGGTATGAGGAAATGGCTCGAGGGAATCGAAGAGTGGTTCGAGAGGGAGGGAGTGATGATTACCCGGGATGGTGGGAGGTGAGGGAGGCGGTCAGAAATGGAGGTGAGGTGAGGGCGGTCTAAACACTCGAGTAACCGGGAGTGTTTGGATCGGTAGACCTTGGTCGTGGCTAGGATGTTATGCACCGAGTCTCGGCTAAGGGTTGACGTTTGTTGGCCGGATGTGACGCACCGGAGAACTAGGTCGATTTGAGGGAGTTTGATAAGAAGGCTCGAAGCACTTGTATTATCAAATTTTCACTGCCTACTAATCGAGACTTACAACTTATTTAAAGACAAAAATTAACTAAGGAAAGTAAATGGAAGAATGCTCGGCCGTAGGATAGCAATCCGCGTGAACGTGTTGGACGGCGATCCTTGATTGAGCTTGCTGGAATTGAGGCCTTTGAATTAATTCAAAAGATTGGATCGAGCGGGAATCAGATGCGCACGGCTGATTTTTGGGAAGCCGATTGAAGTTGGATTCGGCCGCTAGAAATGGGCCGGATCGCTGGGCTGGTCGCTGGCTCGAAGCGCGCTCGCTGGACCGTGCGCGGCTGCTGGGCTGGGCTTCTCGTCTTTGTGTTCTTTAAAGATTTACTCGTGCGAGTCTTGATTTTCCGGTTGGGTTAGTCCTCTTTAATAGATAGCAGAGTCCTCTAGGTTTTTGGCACGGGTAAATATGCACTCGGCCCATGGTTGGCCGAGTGGGTCTTCAAATGTGTCAACTCCGGATTCTTCGGGATTTTCCTCGTGCGAATCTTCTTCCTATAGCTGCAAGGGATCTCTTCTGATCTTGTCTTTATGTCCGAGGAGTTTGGCACGGGACATTTCTCTTAACATTGCTTGATGTCCGAATGTCCAAGATTTGGTTCGCAAAATCCGGGATTTTGTCCGTGTCCGAGAGCGGCGTTGCTGGGCCGGGCTGGTGCACGCGCGGCTGCGCGAATTTTGACGTTGCTGGGCCGGGCTGGTGCGCGCGCGGTGTTGCGCGGTCTTGACTTCCTCCGATCATCTCTATGATTTGGTTGACTCCTTGGGCTGGGCTTTCTTCCTTCTTTATTTAGCGGATTCCTCGCTATTCGGTGACACCAATGTGGCGCTTGGCCACTTATTGGCTAATGGTGGCCGAGGCCCTAGTTGGGCGCGGTATGGGCCGCGCCATCCTCCGTGAGCCATGAGAGTGAAACCAACGGCTTCTCTCGATCATCCTCGGAAGGTGTTGCTAAATGAATGGTACCTGCAAAATGAGCAACAATGTTAGCAAAAGCCTCGGTGGCCGAGGGGGTGGTCGTATGAGCCGTGTCATGTGTCGCGGTTGGATCGGATGGCACATCATTTCCGAGGCTAAGAGACCTGCAAAATGAGCAACTAAGTTAGAAAAATCACCCGTGCTCGTCGGGATCACGTCAGTGGCCGTGATGTTGTCTGTGATGTGCTCCGGTTGCACATCATCCTCCCGAGGTATTGAGGATTTGCCCTCAAATCTATCTCGTCCTCGTCCTCGTCAGCATCTAGATAAGGAGATAAATCCTTGACGTTGACGGTGGTAGTAATGCCATGCTCGCCCGAGAGTTCGATCTTGTACGCATTCGGGTTGACCCTCTCGGCCACCCGGAAAGGACCCTCGGCCCTGATGTGCAACCCGAGCACATCATGGATCAAGCCCCGACCAACCCAACGAGCCAACCCGATTTTACTAACTTAGTTGCTCGTTTTGTAGGTATCTTAGTCTCGGAAACACCGTCCGAGCATGATCGGGAGAGACCCAAGCACTCCGTTACTTGGTGCTCGGTCATTCCCGGCCTTGACGCTAGCATCGAACCGTGTCCGACCATACCCGGACACGGCGCATCCAGCAGCCCGACAGCCGAGACGCGTGACGCACCCGGACACGGCGCACCCGACAGCCCGACCCACGACGCAACCGGGGCTCTTGACCGAGACGCGCCCCGCACCCAACGGGCACCACTCCACGGACCCGACCCGACGACCACCCAAGCTACGGTCGTCGGACTATCCGAAGTCCACTAGGGCTTCGGCCCGCCAATAAGTGGCTGGCGTGAGAGAACGCACGGTCCGATCCCCTTGGATCGCGCGGTCTTCCACGGAGTCCATCTCCTCGGCCAACCCAACGCCGAGCCCGGCCACCTTAGTTTGTTTTCGCA
>QAOC01033451.1:95857-118372 GCA_003255005.1 Begonia fuchsioides
CCCCTTATTTCCATCACGTTACGCTTCCGCAAACCCCATCCTAAATTGGCCCGAGCCAATTTGCCGATCGCCGTACACGCGACCTCCCCGGTTACGTGAAAAGCGACAAGTCCGATTAAGTGTGTGCGATCCTGGTGCACGCTGCACACCATCTTGGTATCAGAGCTAAAGGTTCGATTTTTATACTTTTTACAAGTTATTCGAATTTTTGGTATGAATACTCGAAGTGGCGCCGTTCACAACGCCGCCCGTGACCAAGCCACGAGCGAGCAAACCATGTTCTCCGACCCCCGAGACCAACGGGAACATGAGAACCATAATCGGGAGTAATTTGAAGCTATGAATCGAAGAATGAATGCAATGCTTCAACGACTCGACGATATGGCCGAGCGCGAACAAGCCCGCCCGGCACGTCCTACGCCACCTCCTAGGCGAAGACCGGGACATGGGGGACCACCCCGCGCACGCCCGCGCGACTCCGAAAGGTACACTTACCCTCTTTCAATGGAGCCTCCAATGGAGATAAATATTTGGATTGGATTGAAAAGGTCGAGAAAATTTTTGACCTTTACAATTATTCCGAGAAGTTAAAAGTCCAATTGGCATCATTAGAGCTTACAGATTATGCTTCATTATGGTGGACTAGCCTTCGGACACAACGAAGAAGAGCGCACGAAGAAGAAATTACTTCGTGGAGATTGATGAGGAAACGGTTCGTACCAAGCCATTATCTTCAAGATTTATTTTTACAACTCCAAAGCCTCCGCCAAGGAAGTTCCACCGTGGATGATTATCTTACGGACTTTGAAACCTTACGGATTCGGTGTGATCTAGCCGAACCCGTGGAGCAAGTGATGGCAAGGTTTATTCGAGGCCTTCGATATGAGATTGGTGATGTGGTAGAGTTGCAGCCCGTAGAATCATTTGATGGCCTCATCCAAATGGCCCTAAGAGTCGAGAGGCAACTCAAGAGAAAGGGAAAGGCTATCACTCAACGGCCCGCCCCGAAGCCCACAACACCATACCGGCCCGCGCCACGGATCGATGATCGGGCGCCCGCGCCAAAGCCATGGGCCCCTAAATCGGCCACAGATTCTAAGCCTTCGGACACTCAAGCCGAACCACAAAGGGCTCGAGAGATCCGATGTTTCAAGTGTCTTGGACGCGGACACATGGCCGCACAATGTCCGAATAAGCGCGTCATGATCGTCCTCGAGGACACCGAGGAGGTCGTGAGCGACGACGAGACACCACCCGCCTCGGCCGAGGAAGAACCAATCTTGACCGAAGAAGAAGTTTGCCGTGCTTTTGAAGAGCAAAGTATATTTATGGTGCGAAGAGTTCTCTCTACGCAACCACGACCCGAAGAATTACAAAGGGAGACGCTATTTCATAGCCGTTGCATGATCAAGGACAAATTTTGTTCGGTGATCATCGATGGCGGGAGCTGCACCAATGTCGCGTCCCGCGAGCTGACCGAGCGGCTGGCGCTGCCCACGACCGTACACCCGACGCCCTATAAATTGCGCTGGATCACCGACCGTGAAGACGTCCGGGTAAGTAAACAAGCCCGGGTAACTTTTACAATTGGCACGTACAAAGACACGGTCACATGTGATGTGGTCCCGATGAATGCCACACATTTGTTACTCGGCCGACCTTGGCAATTTGACCGACGAGTTATGCATAACGGCTTCACCAACCATTATTTCTTCAAGATGGATGGCCGAAGCATCACATTGGCTCCTATGACACCGGAGCAAATCGCCAAGGACGAGGCCGACCGAAAAGAGGCCAAGGCCAAAACGGCTCTTTCCATGGGCCGAAAGGAATTGGCACGGACCCTCGGCCACGAAGGCCCGATCATCGTGCTCTTACACCGAGAGCCCGATGAACATGATGAGGAGATCATCCCCGAGGCCGTGCAACCCTTACTTGGCCGATTCAAGGACGTATTCCCGGACGAGCTCCCGAACGGTCTACCACCGTTCTGAGGGATCGAGCACCACATTGACCTTCAACCGAGAGCCTCCTTGCCCAACCGACCACCGTATAGGCTCAATCCCGAGGAGAGCAAAATCTTACAAGAGCAAGTGGAAGAACTCCTTACTAAGGGCTACATCCGAGAGTCCTTGAGCCCATGCGCTGTCCCGGCCCTCCTAGTGCCGAAGAAGGATGGAAGCCATCGAATGTGCGTGGATAGCCGAGCCATCAACGATATTACCATCAAATATCGGTTTCCCATGCCACGGCTCGATGACCTTCTTGATGAACTAAGCGGAGCGGCTATATTTTCCCGGGTAGACTTGAAATCCGGCTATCACCAAATCCGGATGCGCGAAGGCGACGAGTGGAAGACGGCCTTCAAGACCCGGTACGGGCTATTCGAGTGGTTAGTCATGCCATTCAGCCTTACCAACGCGCCGAGCACTTTTATGCGCCTTATGAACCATGTGCTCCGAGAATATCTTGGTAAGTTTATTATCATTTATTTCGATGATATACTTGTTTATAGCATGGATATGCCGAGCCATATTGAGCATTTAGAGCGGCTATTCTTGACACTCCGGCGCACGGAACTCTACGGCAACCGAAAGAAGTGCTCCTTCGCCCAAAGCCGCATACACTTCCTCGGCTTTGTGCTCTCGGCAAGCGGCGTGGAAGGCCATCCGAGATTGGCCCATCCCGAAGAGTGTTTCGGATATTCGGAGTTTTCATGGGCTTGCTAATTTTTACCGAAGGTTTATCAAGGGCTTTAGCACAATTGTGGCCCCTTTGACCGAGCTCACCAAAAAGGGCCATGAGTTTGCATGGACCCGGTCTTGTCAAGCGGCCTTCGACAACATCAAGGCCCAGTTATGCGAAGCGCCCGTGCTAACCCTCCCGGACTTCAACAAAGTCTTCGAGATAGAGTGTGACGCCTCCGGCTTAGGCATTGGAGCGGTCTTGATGCAAGAGGGCCGCCCGATAGCCTATTTTAGCGAGAAACTCAAGGGCGCGACACTCAATTACTCGACATATGACAAGGAACTCTATGCCTTGATCCGAGCCATTGAGGTATGACAACATTACTTGCTGCCCCGAGAGTTCATTATACACACCGACCACGAAGCTCTCAAATTTATCAAGGGGCAAGGCAAACTCAACCGAAGACACGCTAAATGGATCAAATTTCTTGAGAAGTATCCATATATTATCAAGTACAAAAAGGGTGACACTAATGTGGTGGCCGATGCACTATCACGGAGGAGCATCCTTTTCACCGAACTACGGGTACGCTTTTTCGGTCTAGATTGGTTGAGAAATTGTTATAAGGATGATTTGGATTTTGGTACTCGTTTTGATTTGGCCGCCAAGGGTGAGTTGGCGGGGTATCACGTGAACGACGGGTACTTGTTCCGAGGAGGACGCATGTGTGTCCCGAGAGGAAGCGTCCGAGAGTCTCTCATAACCGAGGCTCACGGGGGCGGCCTTGCGGGCCACTTTGGAGAGAAAAAGACTTGGGAGATGCTCAAGGAGCATTTTTATTGGCCACATTTATTTCGGGACGTGCACCACTTTGTGGAACGGTGCGCGACATGCAAAAAGGCCAAGACCCGCACATTACCCCAAGGTCTTTACTTGCCTTTACCGGTGCCCGACCACCCGTGGCACGACATTAGCATGGACTTTGTTCTCGGACTCCCACGAACAAGCCGAGGCAAGGATTGCATTATGGTCGTGGTCGATCGATTTTCTAAGATGGCGCATTTTATTGCATGTGCCAAGACCGCCGAAGCCACGGTCATCGCCGAGTTATTTTTCAAGGAGATTGTCCGATTACACGGCATGCCCCATTCTATCGTGTCCGATTGAGATGGAAAGTTCCTTAGCACTTTTTGGAGGACCTTATGGGCACGACTCGACACCAAGCTACTTTTTAGCACGGCCTTCCACCCGCAAACCGACGGCCAAACGGAGGTAGTCAACCGATCACTCGGCTCACTCCTCCGAACCACGGTGGACACGAGGATCTCGACATGGGATCTTCAATTGCCGTTCATTGAATTCGCCTACAACCGGTGCCGCCACAACACCACGGGTATGACTCCTTTTGAGGTTGCTTACGGTTTTAATCCATCTACACCTATGGATTTACTTCCATTGCCGATCAAGGAGCATAACAACACCGACGGCCATGATAAGGCCGAGAAGATCCGTCAATTGCACGAGAGAATTAAGAAGCAGATCGAGAAAAAAAATGCCAAGTATGCTCAAGCGGCCAACCGAGGCCGAAAAGAGAAAATTTTTAAAGAAGGAGATTTAGTGTGGCTTAAGCTTCGGTATTTTAAGCATAAGCACGCTAAGTTGCTGCCAAGAGCCGACGGACCTTTCCGAGTGACCGAGCGCGTCAAT
This sequence comes from Begonia fuchsioides, assembly GCA_003255005.1. Taxonomy (NCBI): domain Eukaryota; kingdom Viridiplantae; phylum Streptophyta; class Magnoliopsida; order Cucurbitales; family Begoniaceae; genus Begonia; species Begonia fuchsioides. The sequence continues at coordinate 100,253 of QAOC01033451.1, forward strand.
CCGAATGCGTACAAGCTCGAATTACCGGGCGAATACGACATTACCACCACGGTCAACGTCCGATATCTCTCACCATACTTGGATGATAAGGAGGATCCTGCCGATTTGGAGGATGAGGGGATAGATTTGGGGACAAATCCTCAAGTACCCCGGGAGGATGATGTGCAACCCGAGCACATCATGGATAAAGCCCCGACCAACCCAACGAGCCAACCCGATTTTACTAACTTAGTTGCTCGTTTTGTAGGTATCTTAGTCTCGGAAACACCGTCCGAGCATGATCGGGAGCGACCCAAGCACTCCGTTACTTGGTGCTCGGTCATTCCCGACCTTGACGCTAGCATCGGACCGTGTCCGACCATACCCGGACACGGCGCATCCAGCAGCCCGACAGCAGAGACGCGTGACGCACCCGAACACGGCGCACCTGACAGCCCGACCAACGACTCAACCGGGGCTCTTGACCGAGACGCGCCCCGCACCCAACGGGCACCGCTCCGCGAACCCGACCCGACGACCACCCAAGCTACGGTCGTCGGACTATCCGAAGTCCACTAGGGCTTCGGCCCGCCAATAAGTGGCTGGCGTGAGAGAACGCACGGTCCGATCCCCTTGGATCGCGCGGTCTTCCACGGAGTCCATCTCCTCGGCCAACCCAACGCCAAGCCCGGCCACCTTAGTTTGTTTTCGCATTCAGAAGACTTAGTAAAGGAAAAAATGAAGTCTAAAGATAGAAGACGCTCAACGCACGACGAGAAGCCCAAGATGACCGAGTCTCTCACGAGGCTCGGCCCACTATCGGCCCACCATCGGCCCATTCGAAGACTTAGCCAAATTCTATCAGCCAAACATACTTAATCTTTAAGTATTTTGGTTATTTGGTTAAGATAAGGAAGAGGATCAAGTTTGGCACGAGCATATCTTCGTGATGACCGTAGATCACCCATCGGACGCACGAGCATGGCCTATCTCCGAACCACCTTCGATTATCAAGGGATTTTCATGCACCAAATCTTTGGGGCATCTATTAAATCTTCAGAGGATCTTCAATCAACGGATTTCCTCAACAAACTCTCGGATCCCTTGAAGATCGCACATGACCGACCGCCGGCTCGGCCCGCCTAGACGCACCACGTGCCAATTCGAGTCATCACCGGTCCATCAAAAAACCAGACCGTGCGCTACCTTTTGTTGACCACCGAAGAGACTTTAGAAGCCCCGGATCCAGATTGGCTCAAGCCAATCCTTCATTCGTTCGGAGCTCCGCCCATGCCGACGCACCCTCTTGGTCAACCGGTCAACCTCAAGACAACCACGGTCCACTTTCGAACCAACCGGTCTTCCGACCATGAATCACGGACATGGACTTCTCTAAAGTCAACATGAAGTGTTTGATCCATCCAAAGGCCGAAAACTTCCTTCTTTTTAGTAAATGAGTTCAACTTTATTTCTTTAAGTATTGTAATCGTTTTCATTGTTCAATAGAGAGAATTTTAGTAAAAATTGTGCAAAGCACCTTCTTCCCGAAAGGATCGAAGCTCCCTCTCGATAACTCCCCTCCGGTGAGTCATATCTGGCCGAGCGTTATCAACCCTCGAGTGTTCATCGGTGAGTCATATCCGAGAAGACATTCAAGGTCTACCGAGTTCAATACTTTGATCGCTTAAGTATTGAATTGCCTTCATCCATCTCCTTACACCATCTTCATCCCCGAGCCTTCAAACTCCTCCATAAGCCGATTCCGGTCCACATTATCACCACCGAGTCATCTCCAGAAATTACCGAGCCTTTACCAAAATTCCACCACCAAACCCCCTTATTTCCATCACGTTACGCTTCCGCAAACCCCATCCTAAATTGGCCCTAGCCAATTTGCCGATCGCCGTACACGTGACCTCCCCGGTTACGTGAAAAGCGACAAGTCCGATTAAGTGTGTGCGATCCTGGTGCACGCTGCACACCAGACCCTTTGCAACAATTTAGCGTGCCTGTGTTTGAAATACCGAAGCTTTAGCCACACTAAATCGCCTTCTTGAAAAATTTTCTCCTTGCGGCCTTTATTTGTCACGGCGGCATTCTTGGCATTCTTTCGCTCGATGGTCTTCTTAATTTTCTCGTGCAATTTAAGAACCATCTCGGCCTTCTCGGGGCCATCCAGATTAGTATGCTCTCGGCTAGGTAATGAGAGTAGATCCATCGTTGTTGATGGATTAAATCCGTAAGCCGCTTCAAAGGGTGCATGCCCGTGGTACTATATCGGCATCAGTTATAAGCAAACTCGATGAATGGTAGCCGCAAGTCCCATGCCATGACCTTGTTGTCAACGACACTCCGTAGTAAGGCGCCGAGTGATCGATTGACTACTTCGGTTTGACCGTCAGTTTATGGGTGGAATGTCGTGCTAAATAATAACTTTGTTCCGAGCCGAGCCCACAAAGTTCTCCAAAAGGTGCTAAGGAACTTTGAGTCACAGTCGAACACTATGGAATGTGGCATTCCGTGTAGTCGGACAACTTCTTTGAAAAATAGGTCGGCTATAATCGGGGCTTCAGCCGTTTTGGTGCACGCCACAAAATGGGCCATCTTCGAAAATCGGTCAACTATGACCATAATGGTGTCTTTTCCTCGGCTAGTTCGGGGAAGGCCGAGAACAAAGTCTATACTTAGGGCTTGCCATGGGTGATCCGGTACCGGGAGTGGCAAGTAAAGTCATTGGGCCTGATGTACAATGGGACTCCTCCCCATTGGGCCGAGAGTTTTATGCTAACTTAGTTGTTTATTTTGTAGGAAACATTACCTCGGAGACACCCACGGAAGACGACCAAGAAAGGCCCAAGACGTCCATCACATGGCTGGACATGAACGTGACCGAACACGCCGGACCGGACATGGCGGCCCATGACGCGGAGCGCGCGACCTTGACCGCACACGCCGCAACCTTGACCGCACATGCCGGGCCGGACTTGGCCGACCCAAGAGTTGACCATTGACTGGTCAACGGTTTGGCTGAACCGGTTCAGTCCGAACCGGTCTGGCTGAGTTGGACCCGCGGCTACAGAGGCCGTTTTGGCACGTTTTTCTGTCTTTTTGCTCGGTTTTTGTTTCTCTTTTCTTATACACGGTATATGTGATATTACAGTGAAGTTTAACAACATTGAACCGAGCCCGGAGCGGGAGAAAAAGATTAAAAAGAGAAAAACACCCGTTCAGAGAGGTAAGTTATTCGTATTTTTTGCACTAAACTTAGATGCATGGTTTAAAATTGATAATAACCATATTTTGGTGGTTGACACCCAAAATGACGGGGCCTGGTCGCCCGCACATCGATTTTAAAGTATTAATATGTAGTTTAATTTAAACGATTTAAACTGCATATGTTTATAATCCAAATATGACATGATTTATATTGCGAGTTGACTTAATTTAAATGATTGATATTTTATTTGTTTGCCTATTAGGATGAGAATGAATAGTGAATTGAGATTTTTTGGATTTCTATGATTATAAAAATTGAATTTGGTTTTATAAAATGTGAATTTGTTTGAATACGATCGGCCCCATTCGTTCGGTCAAGGTGAGACGTGGCCCATTCCCGATCACATGGTGTCCGATAACTCCCGGCCACGACACGTCCGACGCACCGGTCCATGTCACGGCCGAGGCTCTCGACCGCGACACGCCCGGCGCCCAGCGGGCGCCCCACAATCACGACCCGACGACCAACAAAGACTTAGTTCTCTTCCTTCTCTAAGGATAAGCGACCGACATGGAGAACACCCGATCCAAATCCCCACGGATCAATTGTTCGGCCATGGGCCCTATTTTCGGTCACACTTAGTTTTATTTCACCAGGCAGCAATTATCCTTAGAGAAGGAAGAGAAAAGCAGCCCAAAGAAGAGGAACGCACATTTCATAGGAGAAGGCCCACGAAGGTGTCGACCCCTTATATCAAAGTGTCGACCCTTTATATCAAGGTGTCGACCACTGATATCACATGGTGTCGACCGCTTATATCGCATGGTGTCGACCAGTTGCTCACCTTCGGCCAACTAGAAGACCTTGGCCAATTTCGACCGGCCATCTTACTTAACTCTTTAAGTAATGTGATTATTTGGTCAGGAAAAAGACAATGTTCGAATTTGACACGGACAAATCTCAAGATGTCCGGAAAGGATCCACCAGGAGCGCGTGCGAGGCCGTTCACCAAAAACCGGCAAGCCACAAGTGATTTTCTCCATAAAATCCGTGATCAAGTTGTTAAATCATCAGGAGATCCTCTAGCAACAACTTTGCAAAACAGCCGCGCGGATCCCTTGAAACTCAGATACGATCAACCACCGGTTCGGTCTTTTTCATATGCGCCCGCGCACACTCATGAACCATTACCGGACAACCGAGGAACCAGACCACGTGCCACTTCATGCTGACCACCGAGAACATTTTAGAAACCACAGATCCAAATTGGCTCGAGACAATCTCTCATGGTTCGGAGCTTATTACACCCGGGTGCCACCTCTCGGACAACCACGGTCACTCTCGGTCAAGACTCAAAGTCAACCGTGCAAATCTTATTTAACCGAACCTAAAGTCAACCGAAGATCTTCCCGAAGCTAATCATAGGCGTTCAAGTCATCTAAGAGCTTACGTTGTCTTTCTTATCATTTTACATTTTTAGTACTTAAGTGTATCAACCTTACACTTGAATGATAGAGAGAATTTTAGTAAAAAATGTTTATTGCACCTTCTTCCTAACCGATCGAAGCTCCTTCCGACATTCCTTCTTCGGTGAGTAATATTCGGCCGAGTGTGTCAACCCTCACATGTACAATCGGTGAGTCATATCCGAGTACGGGCGAGGTCTACCGAGACGAACACTTTGATTGCTCAAGTGTTCGAATTGTCCATCCATCTACAACAAAAAACTCTCAAGAGTCCATCCCATTCCCCGAGCGATCAACCTTTTCCTCCACAAACCCGATTTTCACCATATTCCCACCTCCCGAGTCATCCCCTTATTTCACCGAGCCATCTCCACTTTTATTCGACCATTCCCCATTATTCTCATCACAATACGCTTCCGCAACCCAACTCTACAATTCGTACGTACCAATTTTCTGTTTGCCGTACGCAACCCCAAACCCGAGCCTCGCGTACCGCATTCTTCCGACCACGGTGCGCCGACCCGCAAGGAAGACACATCATCTTTGTATCAGAGCACAAAGGTCCCAAGATTCAATTTTTCCGCACCCCCACAAATTTTGACGCATATTACTCATGATGTCTCGAAGCAGTGTTGTCCATAACGCCACCCGTGATCAAGCCACCACGAGCGAGCAAACGATGTTCTCCGACCCACGGGATCCCGAGGCCAACACGCAAGAACAATTGGATGCAATCAATCGGAGGATGGATGCGATGCTCCAAAGACTCGACGATATGGCCGAGCAAAACCGAGCACAACCAGTGCAAAGACGCACGCCGCCACCGAGGCGAAGAAACGGACCTGATCACCACCGAGTGCAACATCATGACTCGGGCGGATCCGACGAGGAATTCTTTCCCGACCACCAATCGGATCGGGATGAAGAATGGAGGTTACCGAAGTTAAACATTCCATCTTTTAATGGTGCCTCCAACGGAGATAAATTTCTCGATTGGGTTGAAAATGTCGATAAAATTTTTGACCTTTACAACTATTCCGAGAAATTGAAAGTTCAATTGGCAACCTTGAAGCTTACGGATTATGCTAGTCTTTGGTGGGATAGCCTACGAGCACAAAGGAGGAGAGACCGAGAAGGCGAGGTCACGACATGGCGAACCATGAAGGATCTCATGCGGAAGCGGTTCGTCTCGAGCCATTACCGCCAAGAATAATTCCTCCAATTACAAGGATTGAGACAAGGAAATTCATCCGTGGATGAATACCTTACGGATTTTGAAACACTTCGGATTCGGTGTGATTTGGCCGAACCCGAAGAGCAAATTATGGCACGGGTAGACTTTGCGATCGGTAACTACAAGGACACGGTCCTATGTGACGTGGTGCCGATGAGCGCCACCCATTTGCTGCTCGGCCGGCCATGGAAATTCGACCGACACGTGATGGACAACGGCCACTCAAATCAATATACGCTCAAGATGAAAGGGCGTAGCATCATATCGGCTCCCATGACACCGGAGCAAATTTCTAAAGATGAGGCCGAAAAGAATTAAGGCGTACCGTTAAGCAAGAGGACCCTATCATCATGCTTCTACACTAAGAGCATGAAAACAATGAAGAGGAGCTTATTCCCGAGATAGTTCAGCCCCTCCTCGACCAATACCGAGACGTATTCCCGGAGGAGCTTCCCGATGGCGTACCTCCATTCCGAGGCATCGAGCATCACATCGACCTCCAACCGGGAGCCACGCTACCTAATCGGCCACCGTACCGCCTCAACCCGGAAGAAAGCAAGATCTTGCAAGAGCAAGTGCAAGAACTTCTTACTAAGGGCTACATCCGAGAGTCCTTAAGCCCATGTGCGGCCCCGGCACTCTTGGTGCCGAAGAAGGACGGTAGCCATCGCATGTGCATCGATAGCCGAGGCATTAACGACATCACCACCAAGTATCGATTTCTGATGCCCCGACTCAATGACTTGTTGGATGAACTTAGCGGTGCTAAGATATTTTCCCGGGTTGACCTTAAGAGCGGCTAGCATCAGATCCAGATGCGCGAGGGCGACGAGTGGAAGATGATCTTCAAGTTTCTCTACGGGTTGTTCGAGTGGCTCGTCATGCCATTCGGACTCACCAACGCCCCGAGCACCTTCATGCGCCTCATGAACCATGTGCTCCGAGAATACTTAGGTAAGTTTATCATTGTTTATTTCGATGATATTCTTGTCTATAGTACGGATATACCGAGCCACCTCGACCATTTGGAGCGGCTCTTCTTAACCTTGCGGCGGACCAAGCTCTTCGGCAACCGCAAGAAGTGTGCCTTTGTCCAACGACGCATACATTTCCTCGGTTTCATCCTATCCGAGGGCGGCGTAGAGGTAGACGGCGAGAAGATCACGGCCATCCGAGAATGGCTGACACCAAAGGGCGTCTCGGACGTCCGAAGCTTCCACGGTCTCACCAATTTCTATTAGCGGTTTATTAAGGGGTTTAGCACCATTATGACACCATTGACCGAGCTTACCAAGAAAGGGAAGGAATTTGAATGGTCTAAACTTTGTCAAGCAAAAAAAATATCAAGGCACGGCCTTGCGAAGCGCCCGTCGGACTTAACAAAGGCCTTCGAGGTAGAGTGTGATGCCTCGGGTACGGGCATTGGAGCGGTATTAATGCAAGAGGGCTGCCCGGTTGCCTATTTTAGCGAAAAGCTCAAAGGTGCGACCATAAATTATTCTACATACGACAAGGAACTTTATTCCTTGATCCGAGCCATTGGAGTGTGGCAACATTACTTGTTGCCGAGGGAATTCATCATCCACTCGGACCATCAAGCTCTAAAATTCATCAAGAGCCAAGGGAAGCTAAACCGGAGGCATGCCAAGTGGATTGAGTTCCTAGAAAAATACCCGTACATAATCAAGTACGAGAAGGGCGATACGAATGTGGTAGCCGACACTTTGTCAAGAAGAAGTGCTTTATTTACCGAACTCAAGGTGAGATTCTTTGGTTTCGATTGGATAAAACATGAGTATAAGGATGATCTCGGCCCACGCTTTGAGGCTACGGTAAAAGGTGAATTGACGGGCTACCACGTGATCGACGAGTATTTATTCCGAGGCGGACTATTATGCATCCCGAAAGGAAGCATCTGTGAGTCTCTCACCACCGAGGCACACAGGGGCGGCCTTGTGGGGCACTTTGGTGAGAAGAAGACATGAGGGATGCTCAATGAACATTTTTATTGGCCGCATCTTTTTCGAGACGTGTATCACTTCGTGGAACGGTGCACGGTGTGCAAAAAGGCCAAAAGCGTGGCCTTGGCTCAAGGGTTATATCTCCCATTACCAGTACCGAATCATCCATGGCAAGCACTTAACATGGACTTTGTTCTCGGTCTCCTCCGAACTAGCCGAGGCAAAGATGCAATTATGGTGGTGGTCGACCGGTTTTCGAAGATGGCCCATTTTGTGGCATGCGCCAAGACGGCCGAGGCCCCGGTTATTGCCGACCTCTTTTTCAAGGAAGTGGTCCAGCTACACGGAATGCCACACTCGATTGTATCCCACTGAGACTCAAAGTTCCTTAGCACGTTTTGGAGGACTTTGTGGGCGCGGCTTGGAACAAAATTAATGTTGAGCACGACATTCCACCCTCAAACCGACGGCCAAACCGAGGTGATCAACCGATCACTCGGTGCTTTACTACGGAGTGTGGTGGACACCAAGGTCACGGCATGGGACGCACGCTTGCCGTTCATCGAGTTCGCCTATAACCGATGCCGCCATAGTACCACGGGTATGACACCTTTCGAAGTGACATATGGATTTAATCCATCAACACCGACAGATTTACTACCATTGCCGAGCCAAGAGCATACTAATCCCGACGGCCATGACAAGGCCGAGATGGTCCTAAAGTTGCTCGAGAAAATTAAGAAGACCATCGAAAGGAAAAATGCCAAAATGCCGCGGCGGCAAATCGAGGCCGCAAAGAGAAAATTTTTCAAGAGGGAGACTTGGTGTGGCTAAAGCTACGGTATTTCAAACATAAGCACGCCGAGTTACTACCAAGGGCCGAGGGTCCTTTCCGGGTGGCCGAGAGGGTCAACCCAAATGCTTACAAAATTGAACTTTCGGGCGACCTTGACATCACAACCACCGTCAACGTCAAAGACATGTCTCCTTATTTAGATGCGGAAGATGACGAGGAAGAGATAGATTTGAGGGCATGATGTGCGTTCCTTGCGGGTCGGCGCACCGTGGTAGGAAGAATGCGGTACGTTTGGGGTTGCGTACGACAAACGTAGGTAAGAAACTTACCTAAGTATTCTCAGAGCACATGGTTCATGAGGCGCATGAAGGTGCTCGGGGCGTTGGTGAGTCCGAATGGCATGACGAAGCCACTCAAACAACCCGTAGCGCGTCTTGAAGGCCGTGTTCCACTCGTCTCCCTCGCGCATCTGGATCTGATGGTAGCCGCTCTTAAGGTCTACCCGGGAAAATATCTTAGCACTGCTAAGTTCATCCAACAAGTCATCAAGCCGGGGCATCGGAAATCGATACTTGATGGTGATGTCATTAATGGCTCGGCTATCGACGCACATGCGATGGCTACCGTCCTTCTTCGGCACCAAGAGTGCCGGGACCGCACATGGGCTTAAGGACTCTCAGATGTAGCCCTTAGTAAGAAGTTCTTGCACTTGCTCTTGCGAGATCTTGCTTTCTTCCAGGTTGAGGTGGTACGGTGGCCGATTAGGTAGCGTGGCTCCCGGTTGAAGGTCGATGTGATGCTCGATGCCTCGGAATAGCGGTACGCATCGAGAAGTTCCTCCGGGAATACGTCTCGGTATTGGTCAAGGAGGGGCCGAACTATCTCGGGAATAAGCTGCTCTTCATTGTTTTCATGCTCTCGGTGTAAAAGCATGATGATAGGGCCCTCTTGCTTGACGGTACACCTTAATTCTTTTCAGCCCATAAAAGGGTCGCCTTGGCCGTCGCCTTTTTTCTTTCGGCCTCATCTTTAGAAATTTGCTCCGGTGTAATGGGAGTCAATATGATGCTACACCCGTTCATCTTGAGCGTATATTGATTTGAGTGGCCGTTGTGTTGTTGTGGTTCGACCCGGGTAGCTAACGGTTGGGTTCCTGATCGGCATCAGGTTACGGTAGCTTGGGTCTGGGACACCTTAACAGGAGGACTTTGGATGACAGTAGGCTGAGGCCTCTGTGGTTTGATCCGGGTAGTTAAGGTTGGTACCCAAAGAGACCAGCACCGGGTTTTTTTCTGACTCATGAGATGGTGAGCCGTTTGCCCATCTTTCTATGGTGTGCCGAAGTGGTCCTTGTGTGACACTCATTTTTCACTGGTATTTGATATTTTATATGGTTGTGAGGGTATTTTATAGTATAGTCACATACGTACGTGACGGGTTTTCTAAATACCTCACAGGGGCCCGATGGGCTGGGTTTTTTCCAAGGGAAAAAGATTTGTTTTTATTGGGCTCGTGGAGCCGGGATTTGAAATGGTGAAATATGCATGGTTTTGATTGAGTTTCAAAATGCATGCATCATATAGAATAGATCGCGATTTTTGGGGAAAAAGATAAAATCTAAGTTTTAACTGGGATGCATTAAATATAGGTAACTTACGAGTTTGTCACTCACAAAATCGACAATATTTTTTTATACCAAGCTAGCAGTCGATTTTGGAATTGGTGGAGATTTCTTGGAAGAATCTCTTTATTTTCTCTTTTGTTGAAATTAGTAAGGATTGTAAGTGAACATACTTGAATAATATTTCATTCGATTTTGTTGTATAATGATTTATTTATGCTATGACATAGAACACTTTGGATGGATAGACCCGGGGTATTTTGGTAAATAATTTCCGCAAATTTTAATATCCTTTGGGTCGGATTTCCGAGTCTGCCAAAGTGGATTTGGTTATCTGACCTGGCGTTTCTACGGTCGACCCTTTTGAGTTCGGTCGACCCTTTCGAGTGCGGTCGACACCATAAAACGCTCTGGAATGAGCGGCGGTCGGCACCTTAGTATGCGGTCAACACCATAAAACGCTATGTATTAATCTGTGGTCGACCTTTTAGTATGCGGTCGACACCATAAAACGCTATGTATTAATCTGTGGTCGACCTTTTAGTATGCGGTCGACACCATAAAATGCTCTGGAATGAGTTGCGGTCGACACCTTAGTATGCGGTCGACACCATAAAACGTTCTGCAATGAGATGCAGTTGACACCTTGGTATACGGTCGACACCTCCAACGTTCTGGCGAAGGTGCGATCGGCACCTTCGTATATATGCGGTTGACACTGTATTCATGCGGTCGACAGCAAGTGGATTTGCGATCGACACCATGTAGCTATGCGGTCGACACCATGTATCAATGCGGTCGACATTTACTCTTATTTCAGGAAAATGACCAACCGAAAGAAGAATGGAAAACTCCTTACATTAGCATTGTTGACATTTGCATCATTACACCTTATATGCATCCCAACTAGGTTGGCACCCATCTAAGGGTCAATCATGTGCAAAATATCAAACGATTACAATTGTTAACGTTTACAAGAAATCACAAATGTACATGCGTACAAGAAATTAAAAAGTTCTTGAACTCCTAATGTAAAACGTCACAGCTAGTCTTCAAATTTCAAGTTCTTGAACTCCTTCGTGACTGCGTCGCTCCAGTCCTTCATGCAAATGAGTGCTTCCACAAGCTCCGGTGCAAGACTTCCCCGTCGATCCTCATACACGCGTCCACCTGCACTAAAAGCCGACTCCGAAGCTACAGTTGAGACAGACAGTGTTAGTAAATCCCGTGTCATGTTCGAGAGCACGGGATACATGGCTGCGTTGGATTTCCACCAACCCAATATGTCGAATGTCTCGTCTCGAGACTCCAAATACACGTCGAGTTCACTCTTATCGAAAACATATGAATGCACATCGCTTTCTAGTTGGGAGTCAATGGCATCCATAGTATTTAGTGGTCTTCTGAAACCAGAACTACCTCCCGACGTTGATGCCACATCGGACGAAGTCCGAGTTCGTGCACCGAAAAATCTAGTTTTGTAAGTACCAAACAAAGTAGCAAGGTCGCTACGCAATGTGTTTGGACTGCATACGGGGGCGAAACCTACATTCTCCAAAATTTTATCAAGTATCAACTTTGTGCCATTGATTTTATATTTCGGATGCATAATACTAGCAAATGAAAAAATAGAAGGTACTTGAAGCCAATATTTATGAAATTTAAATTCTATTGAAGTTACGATTTCGTTAAATACATCAATTTTTTATGTCTTTCAAAAGTAGAAGTCAAACTTACGAACCTCTAATTGCATTGGGTACACTCCACAAATAAGAAGTAATACATATTGACATCGTGAGTGCATGCGAAAATAAAAGAAGCAAGTCATTTTTCATTTTCTCATACAGTTTTATTATGTCGCCTCGCAATGTACTGCGAGGAATTCGCTTAAAACTTGGATTAATGTATTGTTGTCTAAATGTTACGGTTCCCTTGTGATCAAACATTGAGAGATGTAACTCTCATTGTGCCACATATTTTGCAGCACCTTCTAGCATTCTATCATGCGAATAAACAAAATTTTCGTTACCAAGAGTGTTTAATTGCAATTGCATACGATCTTTTGAGGGCAAGTGCTCGTGATATTTTTTGTAATGTCGATTCATTGTGCTAGTGATGGATTCATAAGCATAATGTTTGACACAATAATTGCATTGTGCCATATTTTCTATTTTCGTTCCTACGTTGACTTCTACGATTTCAAAATATTTTCATACTTTCGACGTTTTCGTTTTCTTGGCTCGAGGGGCAAACATGGATGCTTGTGCAGATGTGTGTGTCAATCCGACTGAAAATGTCGGATTCATAGGTTCAACTTCTTGCACCTCATCGTCGGAAGACGAAAACGTTTCAAATTCTACGTATTTCGGCGGTGAATCCATAACAAACAAATGAACAATAAAGTATTTAAAAAAAAAATTTCTACTTTGATACCGTTCACTGATTTGTTGATGATTGTTAATGGAAGCACAAAGTGTCAACAACTAGAAGGCTTTTGGGCGCGATGACTTTACAACGATTTGCACAGAGAGTTTCGGGTAAGAAATTCTCGGCTAACTCCTACAATTTATAGAATTCTCTCATAACAGCTACATCCGGTCGACCTGCAGTATTCCCAAGGTCGACCGGATGTTACCGTTGAATATGAAAATTATAGCCGTTACATTAAACCAGTCGACCCTTTTTACAATGTCGGTCGACACTTTGTCGTCTATCGGTCGACTCTTTGCTATCTTTGATCGACACTTTATCGTCTACCAGTGGATTAAGTGTCGACCGCTGTTACACTAAGTGTCGACCGCAATCTAGATATTCTGAGCCCACGAGCCAGCTCGAGCGAGCCGACATGCCGGGCTCGGTACGGGCTCGAGCCAGGCTCGACTCGGCACTGTAGCAAAATGAGCCGGGCTCGGACTGCTACAATGCCGAGCTAGCCGAACGAGCCAGCGAGCCGGCTCGCTCGAATGCCACAACTAGAGTGGATGATCATTTTTTTTTTAATTTCTCAATTTTCTAAGAATATATTTAAAAATTTTATCGCATTTTCACTATTTTGAGAAGATATTCTCGTAACGTTTACACGATTTATTATAATTTTTTATTTGCAAAATTAAAATAATTTATCAAAAACTTATTCTAAAACTCCAAAATTTTGAGGATGCTCTCAAATATTATCATTTAAAGTTGCAGGTCATTTTTAAAAAGTCCCAAATAACATCCGAATTATAATTTTTTTAATAATATATATATCTTTAATCAAATAGTACAATACGTACAAAGAAATTTTTGTTTAGACTTTTTTCTAAACATTTTTTCAAATTTAATAGATAATATTAGATGTGTTCTTCCTGGAAGTTTTAGAAATTTTAGATAGTGTAAGTATTTTTAATAAATTATTTCAATTTTAGCAATCAAATAATTATAATAAATCATGTAAACTTTGCTAGCACGACGTATGGATGATAACACCTACACGCGAGATTTTACCTAAATTTATAAATAATTATTTTTTAAATAATTGTATAAAAAAGTAAAGCTCTTTTTCAAATATTAATCTTGGAAAATAAAATAACTCTACCGTCAAGATTAAAAATAGTGTGTGACTTATGTTTTTAGAGTTTTGATAAGTACAATAAATATTATAAATAATTATTTTATTTATAATATAAAAAAAAATTATAAATTAAAAAAATGTTAATAAAATATATTTATTATTATTTAAAAATTAGATTAATTAGCAAGCTTGACAAAATAACTCTTAAAACGTAAAGATTGAAGATGTGAATCATTTAGTAATTAAATTATATTAATTAATAAAGAGTATACACAGAAATCTGTCGTGTTGTTAATTCCACAAGAAGCAGAGTCTCTCTCTCTAGATTGTCTTTCCCTCTTTCTCTCTCGTGTTCCCTCTTTCTCTCTCTCGTGTCTCCCTGGGAAAAGCAGGAGAGAGAGAACGAAGAAGAGGACACAGTCTGAGTCTCAGACAGCTTCTGAACAGAGAGAGAGATTGTGGTTCCCGAAGCCAAGCAAGGTATAGTGGTATACTGTTATAGGAAATAATGTCATCGAGAACCAACTCTCACGCTAACGGCGATGTCGAGCAAAGAGCACGCCCAACGCCTTCGGAAAGCTCCTCCGACCGCAGCCGGAACCACCGTCAGCAGTCCTACTATCCGACGAGCTCTTCTTCTTCTTCGTCGGCCTCCTTCAAAGGCTGCTGCTGTTGTCTCTTCCTGCTCTTCTCCTTCCTCGCTCTCCTACTCCTCGCCCTCCTTCTCATCGTCCTCCTCGCTCTGAAACCCAAGAAACCGCAGTTCAATCTCCAGCAAGTAGGAGTTCAGTACATGGGGATTACAACGCCCATTCCTACCTCTGCCGTCGACTCTTCCGCGTCTCTCCTCTCTCCCCCCTCCGCGTCTCTCTCGCTCAACATTCGGATGCTCTTCACCGCTGTAAACCCGAACAAGGTAGGGATCAAGTACGGAGAGTCCAGTTTCACCGTCATGTACCGCGGGATTCCTCTAGGAAAGGCTTCGGTGCCCGGATTCTTCCAGGCGGCGCACAGTGAGAGGCAGGTGGAGGCTATTATCGCCGTTGATCGGGTCAATTTACTGCAAGCGAATGCAGCGGATTTGATCAGGGATGCTTCCTTGAATGACCGGGTTGAGCTCAGACTTTTTGGGGATGTTGGAGCCAAGATCCGCCTCCTCAACTTCGACTCCCCAGGCGTTGAGGTCAGTTTTCCCGTCTGCTGGCTGCTGATATTTATGGTTCCATCATTTCTTCTTTTGGCACAGTGATCGAAACGACGTTTCATTCTTCCTTTCTTGTTCCTTTCTTGTTCCCCAATTCAATCTGCTTCTGGTAGTCTGATTTCTGGTTACCCGTTTTGGCAATGTTTCAGCTGAGATTTTGTTCGTCACTTTAATCTGCAAAAAGCAAAAACCAACACGATTTTGTTGTTTCCTTGCATTCAACCATTAGTATGTCACTTTGGTTCTTCACGGAACACACCATATCCCTTCACTGGAGGTTCTGTATTTCTACTCTAGGGTTAATCTTGTTCACACTTCCTTTTCTACTTTACACTGGCAAGATTTCTATTGTCGAGGACACTCAGCCTATGGTTCAAAAATAGTTGTTCAGTACGCGTCGCTTGTTTTCTAACATGTCTCTTGCACTATAATTGATATTATTAAAACGAGACTATCATCTCTTGTTTGTTTGTTGGGTAAGCAATGCGACATGTTGGGATTATTCTGTAGGACGCTTTGGGGACCATTTTTCCATGTTACAGCTAGACTCCAACTAGACTAAGCTGTCGCAAAAGGCTACTCCTTGATTTATGCTTGCTTGAAACAAACCAAATGACTTACTCTGGCACCATCAATTTGTTCTCAAGTGTTAGTTTTCTGCTTGGAAATAGAGGGATTTTGATGAGATAAATATCGACGGTTCTTTCTTAACCAAAAACGACTGACTGTTCTCCTAGCTCTGGTTTGCTAAATTGAATTAGTAGTTGCCAATGCCAGAATGGAAATTCCTAGATGGAAAAGAAGAGAACAGTGAAGGAAAGCAAAACTCAAAAGAAAATCCATAGATTCTGCTTTTTCCCTTTGACTTCTTGTGAGTTATCTTCTTAGTATTCAATTCAACCTGCGTGTGACAGGTTTAGGTGAATTGTGCGATCGTGATAAGTCCAAGGAAGCAGTCCCTGACACTTACAAGCAGTGTGGATTTGACGGGGTGAGCGTGTGAAGAGCCTCATGTCTTGATGTGCCACGAGACTCGGGCCCATCGGACCGAGAGTTTTATACTAACTTGGTTGCTCATTTTGTAGGGAACATTATCATGGAGAAACCCTCGGAGCTTGATCAAAGCCAACCGAGTACATGCATCATGTGGCACCCCGAGTCGGACACCGGAGACCGCACCAAGATCGCTCACATCGGGCCAGCAGATCGCGCCAAGGTCGCCCACATCGGGCCGGCCGTGGCGCACGTCGACACGGACCGCGCCCAGACAGCGCCCCACGGGCCAGCCGACACGGCCCATGCCGAGTCCCATTAAAGGGCTCGGCCAACTTCAATAAGTGGCCGAGCGCCACATTTCCCTTCAGCACTTAGAGACTTAGAGAATGAAGAGGATCAAGCCTAAACATCAAATGGACGGACTTTCAGCCCAAGACACAACCGAGGCCGAGGCCCATGCAACACTTAAAGAAGCCCAAGGCATCCTGCAAATTTGACCGTGTCAAATCTTTAGGGATAAGATTTTTCGGTTGGAAAATAACAAACAAGAGGATTTGGGGGGATTCGCACGCACAAAATCCCATGAATCTCGGAGATACATATCTCAGCCGAGCGCACCCGAGCGCACCCAGCAGCGCGCCTGGCAGCGCACCGCACCCGCCTGCGCGCCCGACAGCGCGCCCGCCAACGCACCCATGGCGCGACGCACCCGAACCACAACGCATCTCCGAAGATCTTCGTGCCAAATCATCCTAGACGTCCAAATCATCCGATGGCTTGAGATTATTAGTTCTCTAATTTTTCGTTTGACTTTGTCTATTTAAAAAACTCTAGACTTACTTGTTTACTTAGTGAAGTTTATCAATACAAGAGCTTTTAGCCTTATTGATAATTCCCTCAAACGACGTTACTTCTCCGGTGAGTCATATCTGGCCAAGCTTCCGTCAACCCTTGTCGAAAACCTCGGTGCGTCATATCCGAGCTTTCTCCAAGGTCTACCTTTCTAAACACTTTGATTGCTCAAGTGTTTAGATAGATCGCTCCACCTCTTCCTAAATTCCATCCCGTTTCCCGAGCCATCAAACCTCCCCCACCACCGATTCCGGTCCATACTCTTCCCTCCGAACCACCTTCGTTTTTATCCGAGCCATTCCATTATTCCCACCTTCAAACCAACTTATTTCCACCCCACTATACTTCCGCACCACAATTCCTTAAATCGCACCACCCAATTTTCCGACCGCCGTACGCGTTGCCTCCTCTGGTCACGCGTACGCTCATCTCTCGATCACGGTGCGCCGCTCATAGATTGACGGCACATCAACTTGGTATCAGAGCTAAAGTTCCTATCTAGAGTGTAAAAATCCAATTTTTACCTCATGGAACGCATGGTGACACGCAGCGGAGCCATCCTCGGAAACGCCCGCGACCAAGGCACCACGAGCGAACCATCGCTCCACTCCGGGCCTCCCGAACATGAACCAAGCGGCCAAGAGCAACTGGATGCTACTAATCAGCGGATTGAGGAGCGTTTTACGGCCAATGAGCGCTTAATGCACACGATCCTTCAACGATTGGACACGGTGGTCAATCAACAAGCGCAACACCCGGCCGCACCTCCGCCCATGCAAAGGCCCGAGAACGCCAATTTCCAAGCCCGGCCGCATGAATCGGATGGATCCGATGATGAATACTTCCCGAACCATCGAAATCGGGAAGATGACAAGCGACTCCCGAAGATCACAATTTCCTCTTTCAACGGGACCGCCGATGGAAACACCTACCTTGAGTGGGTAGAAAAGGTTGATTCTATTTTCAATCTTTACAATTATTCAGAGAATTTGAAGGTACAATTAGCATCTTTGGAATTTACGGATTATGCTATATTATGGTGGAGATGTCACCGAGCACAACTCCGGCGCGAAAGAAAACCGGATGTTTCGACATGGGACACCATGAAGGAACATATGCGCGCCCGATTTTTGCCCAATTATTATCGGCAAGAATTATTCTTGCAATTACAAGGGTTAAGGCAAGGTGGAAGATCGGTCGAGGAATATCTCACCGAATTCGAGACTTTGCGGATCCGATGC
>QAOC01033451.1:135283-145616 GCA_003255005.1 Begonia fuchsioides
TCTAGGATGATTTGGCACGAAGATCTTCGGAGATGCGTTGTGGTTCGGGTGCGTCGCGCCATGGGTGCGTTGGCGGGCGCGCTGTCGGGCGCGCAGGCGGGTGCAGTGCGCTGCCGGGGGCGCTGGCGGGCGCGCTGCTGGGTGCGCTCGGCCGAGATATGTATCTCCGAGATTCATGGGATTTTTTGCGTGCGAATCCCCCCAAATCCTCTTGTTTGTTATTTTCCAATTGAAAAATCTTATCCCTAAAGATTTGACACGGTCAAATTTGCAGGATGCCTTGGGCTTCTTTAAGTGTTGCATGGGCCTCGGCCTCGGTTGTGTCTTGGGCTGAAAGTCCGTCCATTTGATGTTTAGGCTTGATCCTCTTCATTCTCTAAGTCTCTAAGTGCTGAAGGGAAATGTGGCGCTCAGCCACTTATTGAAGTTGGCCGAGCCCCTTAATGGGACTCGGCATGGGCCGTGTCGGCTGGCCCGTGGGGCGCTGTCTGGGCGCGGTCTGTGTCGACGCGCGCCTCGGCCGACCCGATGTGGGCGGCCTTGGCGCGTCTGGTCCTATCTTGCACCGTGTCTGTTGGCCCGATGTGGGCGGTCTTGGCGCTGTCTTCGATGTCCGACTCGGGGTGCCACATGATGCATGTCCTCGGTTGGCTTTGATCAAGCTCCGAGGGTTTCTCCATGATAATGTTCCCTACAAAATGAGCAACCAAGTTAGTATAAAAGCCTCGGCTTGTTGGGTCCGAATCTCGTAGCACATCATCCTCCCAGGGTACTTGAGGATTTGCCCCCAAATCTCCACTCTCGGGGTCCTCCTCTTCATGAATGTCCTCATCCAAGTATGGGGACAAGTCTTGCACATTAGCCGTGACTCGTACCTCGGGTTCGCCGGGAAGGCTAATCTTGTAAGCGTTCGGGTTAATTTGCTCGGCCACTCGGAAGGGTCCTTCGGCCCTCGGAAGCAATTTGGCATGCTTTTGCTTATAATGCCGAGTCTTTAGCCACACAAGATCTCCCACTCGGAAGATCTTTTCTTTTCTCTTCTTGTTGGCCGAGGATGCATATTTTTCATTCTTCCGCTCAATGGTCTTTTTGACCCTTTCATGCATCTTCCGGATTAGCTCGGCCTTTTGTAATCCATCGGGATTGTCAAGTTCCCGGCTAGGTAAGGGGAGTAAATCCGATGGAGTAGAAGGGTTGAATCCGTAGGCCACTTCAAATGGCGTCATGCCCGTGGTGTTGTGCTTGCATCGGTTATAAGCGAATTCCACAAAGGGCAATTTTGTTTCCCACGTGGATGTACCTTTTCGGACCACACTTCTCAATAATGCTCCAAGTGATCTATTGACCACTTCCGTTTGCCCATCGGTTTGTGGGTGAAAGGCCGAGCTAAATAAGAGCTTAGTCCCGAGCTTAGCCCACAAAGTCCTCCAAAAGGTGCTTATAAATTTCCCATCGCGATCGGACACAATGGAATGCGGAACTCCGTGTAGTCTTACGACTTCCTTGAAGAAAAGATCCGCAATATAGGTTGCATCATTGGTGGTATGACACTGGATGAAATGTGCCATCTTGGAGAAACGGTCAACCACCACCATAACCGAGTCCTTTCGGTTACTTGTCTGAGGAAGACCTACCACGAAGTTCATGCTCAAGGCTTGCCATGGATGGTCCGGCACCGGTAGAGGGAGATATAAACCTTGAGCTAAAGTCCGGTTTTTGGCCTTTTTGCACACAATGCACCTTTGCACGAAGTGGTGCACGTCTCGGAATAAATGTGGCCAATAAAAATGCTCCTTAAGCATCTCCCATGTCTTCTTCTCGCCAAAGTGTCCTGCAAGGCCGCCTCCATGTGCCTCGGTTATGAGAGACTCACGGATGCTTCCTCTCGGGACGCATAATCGTCCTCCACGCATGAGGTATCCATCGGCAATATGATAGCCCGATAATTCTCCATTTGTAGCCGCCTCAAATTGTTGCTTAAAATCAAGGTCTTCTCGGTAAAGTTGCTTAACCCATTCAAAGCCGAAAAACCTTACTTGCATCTCGGTAAATAATATGCTTCGTCTCGACAAAGCATCGGCGACCACATTTGTATCCCCCTTTTTATATTTAATAATATAGGGATATCTTTCTAAAAACTCAATCCACTTAGCATGCCTCCGATTGAGTTTTCCTTGGCTCTTGATAAATTTTAGAGCTTGGTGATCGGTATGTATAATGAATTCCCGAGGCAACAAATAGTGTTGCCACACTCCAATAGCTCTAATAAGCGAATATAACTCTTTATCATAAGTGGAGTAATTTAGAGTCGCACCTTTGAGTTTTTCGCTAAAATAAGCAATCGGTCGGCCCTCTTGCATCAAGACCGCTCCTATGCCCGTGCCCGAGGCGTCACACTCCACCTCGAATACTTTGTTGAAATCTGGGAGTGTAAGTATAGGTGCTTCACAAAGCCGCTTCTTGATATGCTCAAAACTCTCTTGGCACGGCTCGGTCCACTCGAATTCTTTCCCCTTTTTTGTAAGCTGGGTCAAAGGGGCTACAATGGTGCTAAACCCTTTGATGAAGCGTCGGTAAAAATTAGCTAGGCCGTGGAAACTCCTCACGTCCGTAACTCCTTTCGGGGTGGGCCAATCACGTATGGTCGTGATCTTCTCATGATCCACTTCAACACCTCCTTCGGATAATATGAATCCGAGAAAGTGTATGCGTTGTTGGGCGAACGCACACTTGTCTCGGTTGCCATAAAGTCGGGATTGCCGCAAGGTGATGAAGAGTTGTTCCAAGTGCTCCAAATGGCTCGGTATGTCCATGCTATAAACTAGAATATCATCGAAATAAACAATGATAAACTTACCAAGAAAGGCTCGGAGGACATGGTTCATAAGCCTCATGAAGGTGCTTGGAGCGTTGGTGAGCCCGAATGGCATAACTAGCCACTCGAATAATCCATACTTTGTCTTGAAGGCCGTCTTCCATTCATCGCCTTCTTTCATGCGGATTTGATGGTATCCGCTCTTAAGATCCACTCGGCAGAAGATCTTGGCTCCGCTAAGTTCATCCAAAAGATCATCAAGCCGAGGCATGGGAAATCGGTACTTGATGGTGATGTCGTTGATGGCACGGCTATCTACGCACATTCGGTGCGTGCCATCCTTCTTCGGCACTAGAAGGGCCGGTACTGCGCAAGGACTTAGGGATTTCTTGATGTATCCTTTCTCAAGGAGCTCTTGAACTTGGCGTTGTAACTCCTTACTTTCTTCCGGGTTTAACCGATATGGAGGTCGGTTAGGTAATGTGGCTCCCGGTTGGAGGTCAATTTGGTGTTCAATCCCTCGGAGGGGAGGTAAACCCGAGGGAAGTTCTTCCGGAAAAACATCCTTGAACCGGTCGAGCAATGGCTTGATAATGTCCGGAAAAATGGGCTCTTCGTCTCGGTCTTGGTCCCGGTGGAGCAATATGATTATCGGATCATTCCGGGCTAGACATCGTTCAAGTTCCTTTCGGCCCATAAATAAGGTTGCCTTGGCTCGGGCCTCCTTTTTGATGGCCTCATCCTTGGCCACTTGCTCCGGGGTCAAGGGGGCTAGAATGACTCTTCGGCCATTCATGTGGAACGTGTATTGGTTGGTGCGCCCGTCGTGTATGACATGCCGATCGAATTGCCATGGCCGGCCGAGCAATAGGTGAGTGGCATTCATCGGCACCACATCGCACACCACCGTGTCTTTGTAGTGGCCGATCACAAATTCTACCCTGATGCGCTTCGTCACTCGGACATCCTCCTTGTCCGTGATCCACCCCAATTTGTATGGTGCCGGGTGATTGGTGGTCGGCAATGATAGCTTGTCCACTAGCTCTCGGGAGGCTACGTTCGTGCAACTTCCTCCATCAATAATTAAGGAGCAAACCCTTTCTTTGATCAAACATCGGCTATGGAAAAGGTTCTCCCTTTGGTAGGCTTCCGGTTGAGTTTGGGTCGAGAGGACTCGTCGGATCATGAGCAATTTGCCATCTTGGGCATGGCACGTGTCGTCGTCGTCCATGGCCGTGTCATGATCCTTATCGGGCTCGGTCAAGGATGCTTGCGGGCCCTCGGCTTCATCCTCGCTCACAATTTCTTCGGAGCCCTCGATAATTGTCATAACCCTTCGGTTAGGGCATGGGCCGCCATATGTCCTCGGCCGAGACATTTAAAACAACGGATCTCCCGGGTCCGGGATACTTCGCTCACGGCCTCTTGGGGTTTGATGGGCTGGATCGGCTTCGGGGCCCATGGCGCGGGCGTGGGCGTGGGCGCTGTCGCGGGCGCCGGGCGGTATGGCGCGGGTGCTCTCGGAATCGGTCTTTGGACCGGGGCTTTGTTCCTCCGCTTTACTTGTCTCTCCACCCGTAAGGCCATTTGAATAAGGGACTCGAATGAGTCATGGGCTTGTAATTCCACGACATCCCCAATATCCCTTTGGAGCCCTCTAATGAACCGGGCTATGATTTGTTCACTAGGCTCCTCCAATTCGCATCGGATCTGCAAAGTCTCGAATTCGGTGAGATATTCCTCGACCGATCTTCCACCTTGCCTTAGCCCTTGTAATTGCAAGAATAATTCTTGCCGATAATAATTGGGCAAAAATCGGGCGCGCATATGTTCCTTCATGGTGTCCCATGTTGAAACATCCGGTTTTCTTTCGCGCCGGAGTTGTGCTCGGTGACATCTCCACCATCATACAGCATAATCCGTAAATTCCAAAGATGCCAATTGTACCTTCAAATTCTCGGAATAATTGTAAAGATTGAGAATAGAATCAACCTTTTCTACCCACTCAAGGTAGGTGTTTCCATCGGCGGTCCCGTTGAAAGAGGGAATTGTGATCTTCGGGAGTCGCTTGTCATCTTCCCGATTTCGATGGTTCGGGAAGTACTCATCATCGGATCCATCCGATTCATGCGGCCGGGCTTGGAAATTGTCGTTCTCGGGCCTTCGCATGGGGGGTGGTGCGGCCGGATTTTGCGCTTGTTGATTGGTCATCGTGTCCAATCGTTGAATGATCGTGTGCATTAAGCGCTCGTTGGCCGAAAAACGCTCCTCTATCCGCTGATTAGTAGCATCCAGTTGCTCTTGGACACTTGGTTCATGTTCGGGAGGTCCGGAGTGGAGCGATGGTTCGCTCGTGGTGCCTTGGTCGCAGGCGTTTCCGAGGACGGCTCCGCTTCGTGTCACCATGCGTTCCATTGATGTAAAAATTGGATTTTTACAATCAAAATTAGGAACTTTAGCTCTGATACCAAGTTGATGTGCCGTCAATCGATGAGCGGCGCACCGTGATCGGAAGATGGCCGTGCGCGTGACCCGGAGAAGGTGATGCGTACGGCGGTCGGAAAATATGGTCTGGCGATTTCTGGAGTTGGGTTGCGGAAGTGTAATGGGGTGGAAATAAGGTGGATTGAAGGTGTAAATTGGGTAATGGCACGGATAAAAACGGAGGTGGTTCGGAGGGTAGTGGATGTACCGGAATCAGTGGTGGCGGAGATTGATGGCTCGGGAAACGGGATGGAATT
The DNA here is from genome assembly GCA_003255005.1 of Begonia fuchsioides. Lineage (NCBI taxonomy): Eukaryota > Viridiplantae > Streptophyta > Magnoliopsida > Cucurbitales > Begoniaceae > Begonia > Begonia fuchsioides. The sequence goes on from QAOC01033451.1 coordinate 140,840, forward strand.
TAGGAGAGTATGGTGCGGTCGATCTAAACACTTGAGCAATCTAAGTGTTTAGAAAGGTAGACCTAGTTCGTGTTCGGATATGACTCACCGTTCACGGACGAGGGTTGTCGAGACTTGGCCGGATATGACTCACCGGAGAAGGATCGACGTTTGAGAGAATTATCAAAAGGCTAAAAGCACTTGTATTGATAAAAATTCGCTAAGTAAACAAGTAAGTCTAGAGTTCTTTAAATAGATAAAGTCAAACAAAAAATTAGAGAACTAGTAATCTCAAGCCATCAGATGATTTGGACATCTAGGATTATTTGGCACGAAGATCTTCGGAGATGCGTTGTGGTTCGGGTACGTCGCGCCATGGGTACGATGGCGGGCGCGCTGCCAGGCGCGCTGGCGGGCGCGCTGCTGGGTGCGCTCGGCCGAGATATGTATCTCCGAGATTCATGGGATTTTGTGCGTGCGAATCCCCCCAAATCCTCTTGTTTGTTATTTTCCAACCGAAAAATCTTATCCCTAAAGATTTGACACGGTCAAATTTGCAGGATGCCTTGGGCTTCTTTAAGTGTTGCATGGGCCTCGGCCTCGGTTGTGTCTTGGGCTGAAAGTCCGTCCATTTGATGTTTAGGCTTGATCCTCTTCATTCTCTAAGTCTCTAAGTGCTGAAGGGAAATGTGGCGCTCGGCCACTTATTGAAGTTGGCCGAGCCCCTTAATGGGACTCGGCATGGGCCGTGTCGGCTGGCCCGTGGGGCGCTGTCTGGGCGCGGTCTGTGTCGACGCGCGCCTCGGCCGACCCGATGTGGGCGGCCTTGGCGCGTCTGGTCCTATCTTGCACCGTGTCTGTTGGCCCGATGTGGGCGGTCTTGGCACTGTCTTCGATGTCCGACTCGGGGTGCCACATGATGCATGTCCTCGGTTGGCTTTGATCAAGCTCCGAGGGTTTCTCCATGATAATGTTCCCTACAAAATGAGCAACCAAGTTAGTATAAAAGCCTCGGCTTGTTGGGTCCGAGTCTCGTAGCACATCAGGGCAGTGGAAAGATGCATGCACAAATTTTAATTGATCAGCCCTGGGAGTGAAATGAATAAGCCAAATATTCAAGCTATGAAGGAGGAACTAACAGCCAAAATTTCATAAAATTAGCACACGGAAAACACAAGTTGGCACTGGGTGGCTTTTGATGCACAAAATCCACTCGGTAATGAAACAACAACAACAATAACACCAAAGCAGCAAAAGATCCGAAAACAAATGGGATGGAGTGAGGGCTATGGGACTTCCAAGCTTGCCTTAATCCTAATCAAGTGAGGAGGAAGGTTGGAACAAAGGCTTAGTGACTCTAGCAAGACACCAACACCAATGACAAAAGAAGGCTAAGGATATTACTCACATAAGCTTCGGTTTTCCGTGAGAAAAAAAAGGGGCTTGAGAGCTCAAAGCTTCTTCAAAGTTTTATCCAAATTTATTCTGCTTTACAGTAGACGTGGAGGAGGGTTTCATACTCCCTCCAAATTACACAAAAGAAATAAACAAAAATAAAAACCTAAAATTAGGGCAAATTAGTGGCTAATGTAGGTGTTAGGTGGGAAAAGGGCCCCACCATCCACTTGCAAACCACCCAAACCCTAACCCACGTCCAACTACAATGCAAACACAAAGGAACTTGGAAGCATGGAACCTTCCATTAGTTCCAATAAAAGGAGGGGGGGTGGATTGGTTCAAACCGAACCAAAATCCAACAAGAATGGTTCAAACTGAACCATCCCTTAGGCCAAACTTCAAACCCTATAATAAATACATTATTACACGTATCTCAAACAAGAAAATATCTCCAAGTGGACTGGCAAACCTTCTAAGCTGGATCACCCTTGTTCTTGAATTATTGGGCTCCAAACCGTGCTCAAAATGAAGGAGGCTTTAACTCCGGTTTGGTCCATCACTTGACGGGTTGTCTATGGACAGTTGGATAAGGTCACTTGCTTCCTTCTTGCACCAAGGTGGAGCAGCTGCTGCTTCTTGGGCTGGACAAAGATGCAATTGCTCTTCCTTCTCTTTTGGGGCCAAACATGGCCATGGATCGGACTCCATAGGTTGGATGCTCTCGGGCCGCTACATGTTCTCGAGGCCTCTGTAATGGCGATGGTTGACCGGGTAATCTTTGTCTAAAATTGATGATCTTCCCCATGATGGAAACCTTAGGATGTTGGTCACATTTGTGTAGAAGCATGCTTGGCCAAATCAGGTCTGGAAGGTGTTCGAAACAGACGCACAACCCCCGGAGGTCATCCTGGGCCGAAACAAAATATGGTGCTATCATCACCTAGGATGGTTGGATCATCCTTTTCATGTTGGCACCTACAAAATTAGCACATTTGTTAGACAAAATATTGACTCGGCCTTGGCTTAGAAACCCGAGACCAAGTCCATGGTGCTAGAGCCTTCCGCTTCTAGATGTGCTAATCCGTTGCACATCACCTTCCTAAGCTAATCCAAGGCGTTCAAGTCATCTAAGGGCTTAGATTATCTTTCTTATTTTTCTTATCGTTTTTACGTTTTTAGTACTTAAGTGTAACACCTTACACTTTAATGGAAAAAGAGAATTTTTGAGTAAAATTGTGCATTGCACCTTCTTCCTAACCAGTCGAAGTTCCCTCCGACGTATACTTCTCCGGTGTGTCATATCCGGCCGAGAACGTCAACCCTCTCACGTACGATCGGTGCGTCACATCCGAGTGCGGGCGAGGTCTACCGAGGAGAACACTTTGATTGCTCAAGTATTCAAATTGTCCAGCCATCTACATCCAAAAACTCTAAAGAGTCCATCCCCTCCACCGAGAGATCACCCATTTCCTCCACAAGTCCGATTTTACCACTTTTTCCATCATCCGAGTCATTCTCATACTTCACCAAGCCATCTCCACTTTTATTCGACCATGCCTCACTATTCCCATTACAAATCGCTTCCACAACCCAACTCTACAATTCGCACGAGCCAAATTTTCCGTTTGCCGCACACAACCGTAATCCGAGCCCTGTGTGAACGTATTCTTCCGATATAGGTGCGCCTACCCGCAAGGAAGGCACATCATCTTGGTATCAGGGCAAAGGTTCAATTTTTCCACTCCCCACAAATTTTTCTTTCACATTACTAATGATGACTCGAAGCGGTGCCGTTCATAATGCCGGCCGCGATCAAGCCACCAGGAGCGAGCAAACTATGTTCTCCGAGCCACGAGATCCATGTGATCCCGAGGCAAATACACAAGAGTCGCTTGACACAATCAATCGGAGAATGGACGCAATGCTCCAGCGACTCGACGATATTGCCAAGAAAAATCGCGCGCAGCCTGCGCAACGACGTATGCCGCCACCGAGGCGACGACACGGAGCCGGACACCAACGAGCGCAACATCATAACTCGGAAGGGTTCAACGAGGAATTTTTCCCCGACCATCACTCGGATCGGGATGAGGAATGGAGGTTGCCAAAATTAAATATTCCATCTTTTAATGGCGCCTCCAACGGAGACAAATTTCTTGATTGGGTTGAAAAGGTCGACAAAATTTTTTACCTTTACAACCATTCAGAGAAATTAAAGGTCCAATTAGCATCTTTGGAACTCACGGATTATGCGAGCCTTTGGTGGGATAGTCTCCGAGCACAAAGAAGGAGAGACCAAGAAAAGGAGATCTCGACATGGCGAACCATGAAGGATCTCATGAGAAAGCGGTTTGTCCCAAGCCACTATCGTCAAGAGCTCTTCCTCCAATTACAAGGGCTTAGACAAGGTAATTCTTTGGTAGATGAATACCTTACGGATTTTGAGACACTTCGGATTCGGTGTGATTTGGCCGAACTCAAGGAGCAAATTATGGCACGGTTCACTCGAGGCTTACACCGCGACATTGGTGATGTCGTGGAACTTCAACCTTTGGAGTCATTTGATACACTCATTCAAATGGCTCTAAGGGTCGTGAGACAACTCAAGTGGAAGGGCAAAGTCGTGGCTCAACGCTTGACCCCGAAAGCGCCAACGCCATACTGGCCCGTGCCAAGACCCGAGGAACGGGGCCCAACACCAAAACCGTGGGCGCCAAAGCGAGACATGGACACCAAACCCCAAGACTCGGTAGGCGATCAGCCAAGGACCCGAGAAATTCGGTGTTTCAAGTGTCTCGGGCGTGGACACATTGCCGCTCAATGTCCAAATCGACGTGTCATGACCATCCTCGAGGAGACTGAGGAGATCGTGAGCGAGGACGAGCAGCACGCCGTGGCCGAGGATGAGCCGGCCCCAGCCGAGGAGGAAATCTGTCACGCCCAAGATGGGCAAATTTTAATGATGATTCGACGTGTCTTTTCAACTCAGCCGCAACAAGAGGAATATCAACGGGAAAACCTTTTCCACAGCCGATGCTTGATCAAAGGCAAGGTTTGTTCGTTGATTATCGATGGTGGGAGTTGCACCAACATCGCGTCCCGCGACCTTGTCGAGAAGCTCCACGCTGGCCATGATATGCCTTCCTTGGGGGTCGGCGCACCGTGGGTTGGGAGAATGCACGCACACGGGGCTTGGATGAACGTCGTGTACGGCAAACGGGAATTTGGGTCGTGCGATTTGTGGGGTTGTGTTGCGGAAGCGTATTGTGATGGAAATAATGAGGTTGGCTCGTTTGAAAAGTGGGATGGCTCTGGTGAATACTGGAATGGCTCGGTGGGTGAGAATATGGGTGTAATCGGGTAATGGGAGGTTTGAAAGCTCGGGGAATGGAATGGTTAA
>QAOC01033454.1:0-23158 GCA_003255005.1 Begonia fuchsioides
AGAGAGTAAGAGAAAAGCTAACTAGAAATTTTGGCAGAGATTGGACGAACTTTTCACTCTTGAAAATCGGCTTTTTCTTTTGGCTTCTTGTCTGCAATTTATAGATTTTCCGCCTGTCAGACTTCGGAGCTGTTGACATATCTTCGGGGGCTGTCGACATAGAGATAGCCGTTGAGACTCATAAGGAAGTAGCCGTTGAAGAATTTTCCTGACGTTGGTCTTGACCGGTCGACATGAACTTTGGAGCTGTCGACATAACTTTAGTATCTCGAAGTTCTTCGGTCGACATCTACTCTTGGCGGTCGACATGGAAAACTCTCTGGAATTTAGCCGGTCGAGATAAGTTCTTTAACTGTCGACATAACTTCTAATTTCTTCTTCCGCTGGAAACTTGAACGGTCGACAGATATTCCTAACGGTCGACAGACAATTTGTCTCTGGATTACAAGCGGTTGACATAAGTTTCGTCCGGTCGACATACGATCCAATGTCTTGAACTTTAATTGTCTTCAACCGGTCGACATACTTGATAGGCGGTCGACATATGATTCTTCTCTGGACTTTGAGCGGTGGACAGAACTTCTTACCTGTCGACATAAGTTGCTTCTTCGACACTTCTAACTCTTCTGTTATCCGTGCGGTCGACATATTGAGCAGTTCGGTCGACATAAGCCTTTAAAAAAACTTACCGAATTCTGCAGCACTTGCTAGACTTTAATTGTACCCTTAAGTCTACTTTAAGCATTGAGACGTATTTGATTTTATCTTTCATACATAACTAACATAGTTATCATAAAAAATAATTGATTACTTTAAAACCTTTTAAAGCCAACAATCTCCCCCTTTTTGATGATGACAAAACAATTGAAAGATAAATTTACTCCCCCATACAATATGCATGCNGATTGCTTTAAAACTTTTTAAAGCCAACACCTCCTTGCAACTTCATCCTAGATGATTTGTCTTGGCTCAAGGGGGGTGAGCTTGATGGTTTTCCCACCAAAATTGAAGGAGTAATGATTGGTATAGTGACACGCTCCAAGGATGCAGAGATGTCGAGAGAGGTAGGAGGAATGACAATCTGCCGAGAGTCAATGAAGGAATGAAAAAATAGGGGAATGAGTCCAATGGAACTCCAAATGCATGCGTCTGTTTGGATTAAAATTTTTGTGGACTTGGACTTTAGGGAATGGACCAACTTTGGTCAAATGGACACCAAGGGTTTTGACAGTGCAGTAGGTGAAGAGAAAAACCTCGAACAACTCCCAATACAGACAAGATGAGAAAGAGAAAATTTCTCAAAAAACTTCCTCTATGGAAGGGGAATCAAATGGTGAGGGTTTGGGAGGAATCAAGCGGGTAGTTTAAAAGTTATGAGAGATCAAATTTTATTCGACAGAACTGCCAGATTTCAGGAGTTCAAAAGAAGGAAGGAGGAAAAATGCATGCACAACTTTTAGATAGGAGAGACAGGGAACGCCATGACAAACCAAATATCTCAAGACATGAAAGAGGAACTCACAGCCAAAATTTTAGGACATTAGCACACAGGAAAAGAAGTTTACACGTAGCGCACTTTTTGGACACAAACTGGAATTAGGTTAAAATACAACCGGCAGCTACTAACAAGGGCAACACTAATTCCCAAACAAACAAATGGAAGGATGGCTATATAATTTCCAAACTTACCTTGAACCAAACAAGTGTGGAGGAAGGTTGGATTAAAGGCTAAGTGGCTCTAGCAAGACACCAACGCCAAAGACAAAGAAAGATTATGGATATTACTCACAAAATGCTAACCTTGCCGTGAGAAAAGGGGAGGATTGAGAGAGCTTCAAGCTTCTGTAATTTACCAAATTCTTTTCTTCCTTCATTAGACGTGGGAGGAGGGATTCATACCCCCTTGAACTAACACAAAAGACAAGAACAATTAAAAAACTAAATTTAGGACTAATGAGTGGCTAAGTAGGAGGTAGGTGGGAAAAAAGGGGCCCACCTTCAACTTGCCTCCCAACTCAAACACTCCCTAGACCTAAACCACGTCTAAATGACTTTAAAAACTCAAGTTTCATGGGAAATAATATTTCCCTTAAGCTCCAACATGATGGAGCATAAATTGGTCCAATCCGAACCAATTTCCAGCAAATTGATTCAAACCGAACAAACCTCATACATCATTTCTAGCTACTAGAATAATTACAATTTACAAGTACTCTAAACACGCAAAAAATCTCCAAGTGATGAACTAGCAAACCTCCATTGTTTGACCAACCCCTGCTTTGATTTATTGGGCTCCAATCTGTGCTCAAAGTGAAGAGGATTTTAGGCAAGGTTTGGTCCATCACTTGACGGATTGTCCATTGACAAATGGATATGATCACTTGCATCCTTCTTGGACCACATTTGAACATCGTCCTCTCCCATGGTGGACAAAGTGAAGTCGGCTTTCCCTTCTTTTGGAATTGGACATGGCCGAGGCTCGGATAGGTTTTCTCGGCAAGAAGGGCTTTGAGTATCGGTTGTCAACTTCTCCTCTTCAAATTCCCAATGCAAACAATGTTTGGGAAGCTCTTTGTCAAGGGGTGGCGGATCATCTAAGAGGTCCATTAAAGGAAATGTTACACTTGCAAATCAGCAAACAAGTTAGCAAATTGTCTTGCGCGGCCACGAGTTATCATGCCCTCCGGGTGGTGGTGGCTCTCAGGCATGTCATATAGCCATCATGGATAGCTCTTCTATCAAATTGCCACGGCCTTCAAAGCAAGATGTGGCTTGTACTCATCGACACCACATCACATAGCACTTTGTCTACATAACCACCAATAGATAATTCAATGCTTATTTGCTCAGAGACCTTGAGATCTTCCTTCTCATTTACCCATCGAGGTCTATACGGATTTGGATGCTCCATAGTGACAAGCTTCAAATTCTTTACAAGATCTTGGATGCCACGTTTGTGCAACTCACCTTCTATAATCAAGGAACATACCTTCTCTTGAATTAGGCATCTACTTTGGAAGATGTTCTCTCTTTGTACCCCTTCACCTCGGGTTTGGGTGGTGAGAACTCGACGGATCACCATCAAGAGAGGTCCATCTTGTGCATGGCAAACCTCCATCGGCTCTTACTCTTCACTAGTCTCAACTGTGTCTTCCTGTTCACTAATAACCTCATTAGACTCCTCAAGAAGTACCATCACTCGTTTGTTGGGGCATTGAGAGGCAATGTGGCCAAGGCTGAGACACTTAAAACGCTTGATCTCTCTTGAGCTAGGCCGAATACCATTATCTTTGGGCTTTACTTCAAATTCCTTCTTTTGACTCCAAGGCTTAACAAATGGCGGCTTATCTTCATTCTTAGGAAATGGTTTGAACGGGGGCGTGGCCCTTGGTACAAACTGATTAGAAACACCTTTTGCCTTTCCGCTTGATTTGTCTTTCCGTCTTCATAGCAAGTTGGATGACAACATCCATATTATCCAACGGTTGCAACTCCACAATGTCTCTGATTTCCTTGGAACCTTGCTATGATTTGCTCCTCGGCTAAATAGAGGGATAATCCCGAAAGGAGGAGAAGCTTTGGGGTGCACACCCTTACTTGGGATTCCACTAGAACGTGTTTGAAGGAGTGTGGTATGGCCTAGTTAACCTAAGCTTGAGTGGTAGCCAAAACCGGAGTGGAGCTCTTGATGTTTTTCGGATATAACTCGCCTACAAAACCGAGTCTTGGAGGGGGAGAAGCCACCAAGGAAATAAGATGCAAAATGACGTCTTTGATTTCAAACTTCACTACCTACAAATGAGCTCAAAGTGAGCTTAAAATGACCCCCAAGTTTAGGAGGGTGGGCTCCCAAAAATTCAAAAAAAAGCAGCCTTACCCGAAATGGCAAAACAAGGAGGAAACAACTAAGTGGTCCTCCAAGAAGTTACCCGAAAAGGAGGCACCAAGGCTGACCATGGTCCCCCCTTCAACACTCCCACCTAACGCACAAAAGAAGGTTTTCACGTGACTAATCCTTCAGCAAATAAAACCCTAACTCCAACCAATACAATCCACTTTTTCACACGGTAATTGTTCAACCGAAAAAGATCAAAACCCTAAATGACATAATAAAATGGGTCTTCATCCCTCCATGTGAACTTAGGCTAATGAAGTACGCGAGTGAAATGGGATTGGACTTCCCTTCTCTAAATCTTGGATAGACCATGCAATGGTCGCACCCTCGGCTAGGTGTATATTATCTTGGGCCATCTCCACCTTTCTTTCTCCATCTTGCTCCATGGGTATTGTGGAAAATTCCCAAGTGAGAAGATGTTTGGGCTGTCATTGATCATCCAAAGTTGGCTCTACCATTAAGGTTCCTTGCATAAATAACCCTACAAAATGAGCAAACATGTAAGCAAACTTCTTGGCTCGGGCTCTGGTTAGGGGCCCTCGAGATGTTTTCTCAGTTTTGGTCTCCGATTGCACATCATCCTCCTCGGGTTCTTGAGGATTTGACCTCAAATCCAAGGAGTTTTCTTCCTCCTATTGTTCTTCTTGCTCATCCCCCAAATAAGGAGAAATATCTTGGACATTAAAGGTGGTCGAGACTCCATACTCTCCGGGAACTTCAAGCTTATAGCATTTTGATTGATCCTTTCCACAATCTTGAAAGTACCATTGGCCCTTGGTAAAAGTTTTGAGCACCTTTGGGGCCTAGGGCTTAGGGATTAATGCTTCAGTCTTCAGGCTTAGGGCATAAGACTTTGGCCTTTAGGGCTTTGGGCTCTTGGCTTTGAATTTTGGTCTTCGGGTTTAGTTTGTAGAGCTTATGGGTTTACAACTTACGGCTTAGGGCTAATGGCTTTTGGTCTCAAGATTTGGCCCTAGGGATTAAGTTTAGGGCTTTGTGCTTAGGGCTTAGGTATTTGGGCCAAGGGCTTAAGGCTTTGGGCTTTGAGCTTAGGGATTACAACTTTGGGCTTTGCCTAAGGGCTTATGGCTTATGGCTTATGGATTTTGGCTCTAGGTTTAGTGCTTAGGGCTTAGGGCATTGAACTTAGGTCTTAGGACTTAGGGCATAAGGCTTAGGGCTTTAGGGATTAGGGCTTATGGCTTATATCAAAGGGCTTAGGGCTTTAGGGATTAGGGGTTATAGACTAGGTCTGAGGGCTTGGGGCTTGTGGATTAGGTCTGAGGGCTTAGGGATTAGGGCATATGGTTTAGAGCTTAGGGCTTAGGTTTAGGGGTTTTGGCAAATGGATAAAGGCTTTAGCTTTTGGGGTCTAGGCTTAGGGCTTATGGCGTAGGGCTTTGGGCTTAAGGCTAATGGTATAGGGCTTTGAGCTTTGACCTTAGGGATTAGAGCCTATAGCTTAGGCCATTTGGCTTACGGGATATGGCTTTGGTCTTGGGCCTAAGGCTTAGGTCTTTGAGATTTGGGCTTACTGCTTAAGGCTTTGTGCTTGGGCCTTTGGGCTTTTATTTTAGGGCTTTGTGATTAGAGCTTAGGGCATAGGTGTGTGGGCTTTTGGCTTCAGCATAAGTCTTACGACTTTGGGCTTAGGGCATGAGAATTTAGGCTTATGGCTTAGGGCTTTTGGATTTCGGCTTAGGTTTACAACATACAACTTTGGGTTTAGTTCTTTGAAATAGGGTTTTGAGCCTAGGGCATAGGGGCTAGCCCTTATCACTGTAGGCTAAAGGCTTAGAGCTTTGGGTTTTCGACAAAGGTCTTTTGGCATAGGGTTAATGGCTTAGTGCTTCAGGGTTAGGGCTTAAGTCTTAGTGACACGAAATGGAATGGGAGGAAGGGAAAATGGGAAAAGCCGATTAGGGTTTTACCAAAATCTGCGGAAAAACAGAATTAGGGTTTGGGAAAGACACGATGATATCTCGCTGAGGGAATAGAGTTTTGGGCTTATTTTTGGAGGGCTCCAATAATAGATTGAGAGAAACACTTCCAAAAGTAAATGAAGATATTCTATTCGGCCGAATTATGAGAAAATCAATAAAACAGTAGCTAAGGTTTAGCCACACGGTTTCCAGGATTTCCGGGATTTGGATTGTATTGAATGTATCTCACAGATGACGCAGATTTTTTAAATGAAATTTTGAGGGAAGATTATAGGCTGAATGAGGGAGTTACCTTCCAAATTTCACAGAAAATTCAATTCAGGATAGGGAGTTATGCCGATTGGAATTTGGCAGGTTTTCTTAAAAATAAGGATTCTGGAATCCGAATTTGGAAAGGCTAGAAGTCGGGATTGGCAACTCGAATTTAGCTGAATTTTTAAGATCTTCTTTAGGGATGAGTTTAAAAGGTATCCTCTAAAATCGAGGGTATTCCCGTTTGGATAATAAAAGATATACCAAAGGGAAAACGGATGGTCGGGATGAAATTTAGGGTTTCGTCTGGCAAAATTTCTAGATCTTGGGTCGGATTGAATCGATCGGATCTGATGATTGGAGATGAGTTTTGGATGAAATTTTAGGTGGTGCTGGATGGATGAATTTAAAAGAGATACTCCAATTTTTAGAGTATTATCCCGTGGAAATTAGGAGATCTTATGGAAAGACAAAAATGTGTTGGTTAAGTGACCAGAATCGGTGGATTTCGGATTTTGGATCTCAAACGAGAAGGGGATGGATGAATGAGCTAGGATCCACAATCTCACCCTAAGACCATACAAATGGCTTGAGAAAAGTGGTAAGGATTAATCATTACGCTCAGAAAAACAATCAACTTCGGGGTTGTCTCTCGGTGGCCGAAAAATGGGTTTTCGGAGACTGAGTCTTTGGAGTGGAAAACTCCAAAGGGGGGAGATCAAAATTGAAAAGAAAACTTCTTTATTCAAATCAATCTGAGAATTAAATTCAGCATAGGTAAGATTAAATAGAAAAACTAAGCAACATCACGCTCTTCATCGGACGACCCAAAACATCTCCAAGAAGCTCAATCCATGGCATCAACGATGGACCAATGAGGAGCCTTCATGGGACGCTCCTCCTTCAGCTCATTATACTCCTAGGAAATCTCCAAAATGCCCTCTCAAATAATAATTAGATAACCCTAGAATTTCTCATGCAAATCCATGCAACAATGTGTGATAAAAAAACCTAATCAGATTGTTTCTCGGGTAGGTTATGCTTCCCTCTCTGTGTTGGCTGTAGTTAACTTGGCAAACAACATCCAATTTTAATGTTCTTCATCTTGTTTGAAAGCTTGAGAAGTTAGCTATCTTTCCTCAGAAGTTGTCATTTTGATTTCAGGCAGCCAAGATTATCAAAAGATCCAAAAAAGCTTCGGGTGTCCATTTGAGCCGGGAAACCCTCTCGAGTTCTCTAAATATTCAACGAAAAATTCACGAAAACAATTAAAGAAAAATCCTCCACTTCATGGAATTGCTTGTGAGTTTAGTCGTAGGCCAATCCTCCACTTTGGGCTTTAGGCTTTGGGCTTTAGCAAAAGGGTTACATCGTTGGGCTTAGGGCTTAGAGCTTAGAGCTTTGGGCATAGGTCTTAATGCTTTTGGATTTGGGTTTATAACTTAGGGCTTATTGCTTAGGAATTAGGGCTTAGCCTTTTTGTCTTAGGGTTTACGGCTTTGGGCATTGGGATTTGGGCTTTGAGCATAGGTCTTAGGGCTTATCAAATTGGGCCTAGGTCAAAGGGATTGGGATTAGTGCTTTTGGATTAGCACATAGGGCTTTGGACTAAGGGCATAAGGGTTAGGGCTTCTGGCTTTAGGAATAGGGCTTTGGACTTAGAGCTTAGGGACTAGGGCTTTGGGCTTTGAATTAAGGTGCAAGGTTTAAGCCCTAGCGCTTTGGCATCAAGGCTAAGGTCTTAAGATTTAATGTTTTAGGCATAGAGCTTAAGGCTTAGATCTTTGGACTTAAGGCTTTTGTCTTATGGCTTAGGGCCTAGGGCTTTAAGCATAAGGCTAAGTTCTTAATTCTTGTGTCTTAAGTCTTAGGGCTTAGGGCTTAAGGGGTTTAGCTTTATGCTTTGGGCTTTGGACTTCGTGCTTTAGGCTTAGATCTTTGGGCTTAGGGCTTAGATATTTCGGCTTAGGGCTTAAGACTTAGGAATTAGGGCCTTAGGCTTTGGGCTTTAGAAATATTCCCTTTGAATTAGGGCCTGGGCTTAGGGCTTTTGGCTTACGGCTTAGAGCTTTAGGCTTTAGGCTTAGGGCTTAGGCTTTTGGGATTTGGGATTAGGGCTTAGGCTTTTGAGATTAGGGCTTAGGGCTTAGGACCTAGGGCTAAGGGCTAATGCATAAGGCTTAGGGTTTTGGTTTTTCGGTATAGAGCTTTGGCCTTAGCGCTTAGTGCTTAGATTTTAAGAATAGAGCTTTGGGCTTAGGGCTTAAGGTTTAGGCCTTAGGGTTTTGGGCTTTTGGCTTTAAATAACGGCATAAGGGTTACGAGTTAGCGCTTTGGGCTTTGGTCTTAAGATTTAGTGCTTTAAAATTAGGGTTTAAGGCTTCGGGCTTGGGCTTAAGCTTTTTGCTTAGAAATTAGGGTCTACGGTTTTAAACATTGGTCATAGTTCTTTAATCGTACATCTTTAGTCTGATGGCTTTATATTAGGGCTTAAGAATTAAGGCCTTATAATTAGGGCTTATGGAGTAGGTCTTAAAGCTTTGTCTTTAGGGCTTAGGGCTTAAGGATAACGGCTTAGCCATTTGAGCTTGTAGCTTTGGCTTTTGGGCTTTGGGGCTTTGAGCTTATGTCTTATGGCTTAGGGTTTAGGCTTAAGGCTAAGGGCTTTAGGCTTAGGGCTATAGGCTTTGGGCTTCAGGCTTAATCTTGGGCCTAAGGGCTTAGGGTATGGTGCTTTGGGTTTTTGACTTTGGGTTTAAGGCCTAATGCCTATGTCTTAAGGCTTTCGACTTTGAGTTTAGGGGATAAAGCTTAGGGATTAGAGCTTACGGAATAAGGCTTTAGGCTTACTTCTTAGGTATTAAAGCTTCAAGTTTAGGGTTTAGCGCTTTGGGATTTGGGCACTGGGCTTTTTGCTTATGGCATAAAGCTTGGGGGCTTAGGGCTTAAGCATGAGGGTTAGAGCTTAGGGCTTAGAGCTTAGGGCTTTGAGCTTTGTGCATTGGCTTAGAGCTTATGGCTTAGGTCTCTGAGCTTTGGGCTTAGGGATTTGGGCTAAAGGATAAGGGCTTTAGGCTTAAGGCTTAGGGTTAGGGCTAAGGGATATAGGCATAAGGCTTATGGTTTTCATTTTAGGGAATAAGGCTTTTGGCCTTAGCGCTTAGGACTTAAAACTTAGGGATTAGGCTTTGGGCATACTGCTTAGAGTTTTGGGCTCTAGCATAGGGCTTAGCGTTTCATGTTTTTTATTAGAGATTAGGACTTAGAGTTTCTGGATTTGGGCTTAGGGCTTTGAGCTTAGAGGTTACGTCTTAGCTCTTTGGCTTAAGGCTTAGGGCTTAGGGCATAAGGCTTCGGCTTATGGCTTAGGCCATATGGCTTTGGGCATAAAGCTCAGTTATTTAGTCTTACGTCGTAAGTCTTAAGGCTTAGGGATTTAGGCTTATGGTTTAACGAGTTGAGCTTTTTTCTTTGGGATTCGGGCTTTGAGCTAAGGGCTAAGGACTGAAGGTTTTTTCCATTAGGATTAGGGCTTATGAATAAGAGCTTTGGGCTTATGGCTTATGGCAAAGAGATTTAAGCTTAGGGCTTCACAAATTAGAGCTAAGGGCTGTAGAATTAGGGCTTATGGCTTAGGGCTTAGGGCTTATGGCTTAGGGCTTAGGGCTTTGGCTTTAGGGCTTAGGGTACCGCTTAACTCTTTTGGCATTGAATTTTAACTTTGGGCTTTGGGCTTTGAGCTTATGTCTTAGGGCTTAGGGCTTAGGGCTTATGGCTTAGGGATTAGGGCTTGCTGCTTAGGCTTATGGCTTAGAGCATAGGGCTTAGTGCTTGAGGCTTTGGAATTAGAGCCAAGGGCTTAGAGTTTCGCCATTAGGTCTTTGGGATTGCTGCTCAGTGCTTGGGGCTTAGGGCCTAATGCTTTGGGATTAGCTCTTCAAGATTAGGGCTTTGGGATTTTGGTTTAGAGCTTTGGGCTTAGAGTATAGGGTTTTGGCATTAGGGCTTTGTATTAGGGCTTCATGATTAGGACCTAGGGCTTAGGATTTTCAGGTTAGGGCTTTGGGCTTAAGTTTTAGGGCTTTGAGCTTAAGTTTTAGGGCTTAGGGCTTTGTATTAAGGGTTCGTGATTAGGACCTAGGCCTTAGGATTTTCAGGTTAGGGTTAGTCCTTAGGATTTTGCTTTGGGCTTAGAACTTACGTCTTAGGGCTTTGGGCTTAGGGTTAAATGCTTTGTGCATAGGGTTTAGGGCTTAGCGCTTATCAATTGAGGCGGCTTTAAATAAAGGCTTAGGGCTTTAGGCTTCGTGCTTAAGGCTATATGGTTAAAGATTAGTGCATACGGCTTAGGGCTTAGTGCTCGAGGTCTTTGGCTTTAGGCTTAGGGCTTGAGGCTTTTGGCTTAAGGCTTTTTGCTTTAAGTTGAGGACTTAGTGTTAAGGCTTATGGCTTACAGCTAAAGGCTAACAACTTACGGCTTAGGGATTAGGTCTTCGAGATTTTGGACTTGGGCTTTTGACTTTTGGCTTAAGGCATAGTGCATAGGGCTAGAGCATAGGTCTTAGAGGATAGGGCTTAGACCAAAGGGCTTAGGGCTTTTAAATTTTGTTGAGGGTTAAGGGATTAGTGCATAGGTCTTATCGCTTTGGGTTTAAAGCTTAGGGCTTCTGGCTCAGGGCTTATGGGTGAAGGCTTTGAGCTTATGGCTTAGGGTTTTAGGCTTTGGGCTTCTAGGTTTTGTATTAGAGCTTTTAGCTTATGGCTTATTGCTTGTGGATTAGGGCATAAGGCTTTGGGCATATGGCTGAGGGCTTTGATATTTGGGCTTAGGCCTAAAGGCTTACAAGATAAGGCTTTGGGCTTAAGGCTTAGGGTTTGGGCTCTTGGATTAGGGTTTAGGGCATTTAGTTTAGGTGTTAGGGCTTTTGGCTTACGACTTATGCGTTAGAGCTTTAGGCTTTTGGCCTATGTCTAACGGCTTAGGGCATTGGGCATAGGGCTTTGGGGTTAGAACTTCAGACTTATAAGATAGGCCTTAGGGCTTAGGGCATAGACTTAAGGCATGGAGCTTATAGCTTTTTTTTTTGCTTAAAGTATATGGCTTAAGGCTTTGGGCTTAGGGCTTTGGTTTTTGCCTTAAAGCATATGGCTTATAGCTTTGGGCTTAGGGCTTAGGGTTTAGGGCTTAAGGTATTGGGGTTTAGGGATAGTTTTTTGTGTGAGGCCTTAGTGTTATGGGCTTAGGGCTTAAGACTTAAGGCTTTAGTCTTTGGTCTTTGGGCTTTGGGCTTTGGCTTTAGGTGTATGGCTTACAGCTGGTTTCGAGATTCAAGTATTGCAGCTTAGGGCTTTAATCTTGGGGCTTTGGGATTAAAGCTTTGTGCTTAGGGCTTTTGATCAGAACCACAGGTATATCAAACCTGAGACCTTTCAACAATGCGGAAAAAGATACCTAGATCGCCTTTGAATCAAGTACAAGGAACTTGACCCCAATCGAACCTTGTTGACGGAACCTAAGTTATCAAACAAGGAGCTTGACCCAGACCGAACTTATCGGTAAGAACCAAAGCTATCAAATTTGATCTATCAATAATTAACTTGATGAAGATCGAGTTCTTTGCAAAGAACCAAAGAGAAAATCTCTCCAAAACACTAAAGGTGAATTAATTATAAAAGTTGCCTTTCATAATAAATTGGATGCCTTTAAATAGGCTACATAAACCCTAAGTAAATAAAGAAATAGAAAGATATTAGAAAACTCAAATATCTTTGGGAAGATTTTTTTCAAATCTGTTAAGATTCTTGATTCTGCCAAAATATATTTGGTAAATTATGTATTCTGATAGACAAATGAAATTCTATTTTTATGATCCAGCCTATTCCAAAAAGGTATTGAAGGCAGCTACAACTTTTCTGAAGAAAACTTTTTGGAATAACTTTGGGAAGGTTTTCGAATCAACCAATATATTCTTGATGGTCAAGTAAATGTTTGATTTAAGGAAAGTTGTATGTAGTTTCCTATTTCCTTTGTCCCTTCAATATCTTGTATTGGGATTGGGCTCTTGGGCTTGTGTTCTTGACCACCTTGTATGATATCAATACCTTCTTCATCACTTAAAATATTAAGCATTCTGTCTTGATGTTGAATTGATTCTTTCATTTCAATTTTCTCCACTAAACAACATAGCGCTTCATGCATTTTCTTGGTTCTTGACCTTGTCATCGGGCCTCCAATTCCTTGCAATTGGTCTTTCTCCTTGGGATTGATTTGTGTCATCACTTGATCCGCATCAGCTTTGGATTTGGGGGTATGACTTACGGCTTACAACTTAGGGCTTATGGTTTTGAGATTTAGGGGTTAGAACTTAAGGTTTTACTCTTAGGGCTTTGAGCTTATGGCATAAGGCTTAGGGCTTATGGGTTTATGCTTTTGGCTTAAGGCATATGGATTAGGGCTTAAGGCATATGGATTAGGGCTTAGGGCTTAGGGCTTAGGTTTTAGGGCTTTTAGCTCAGGGTTATGGGCTTTGGGCTTATGGCTTAGGGATTAAGGATTAGATATTAAGGTTTTAGGGCTTTGGGGCTTTGGGCTATGGTCTTAGGGCTATGGTCTTAGGGCCTAGGGCTTAGGGGTCATGGATTAGGGATAAGGGCAAGCTTAGTGCTATCGGCTTATGTCTTAAGGCTTAGGCCTTATGCTTTTAGAATACAAATAAGAGTTAAGACTTTAGAATTAGGGATTATCGTTGAGGGGTTAAGGCTTAGTGCTTTGGGCTTTAGGCTTTATATCTTTGGGAAAGAACTTTGACCATATGACTTAGAGGATAGAGTTTTGGGTTTAGGGCTTTGGGACTAAGGTTTGTGGCTTAGTGCTTCAAAATTAGAACTTAGGCCTTCAAGATTAGGGCTTTGGGCTTAGATTTTAATACTTATGACTTAGAACTTCCGTATTAGGAATTTGGCCTTATGGTTTAGGGCTTTGAGCTTAATGTTTATTGATTTGTGCATAGGGTTATAGGCTGAACACTTAGCAATCATGGCTTAAGGCTTTCGGCTTTGGCCTTCGAGCTTAGGGCTTAAGGCTTTGATGTATGAGCTTAGTGCATAGGGCCTAGGGTTTAGGGCTTGAGGCTTTTGGCTTAGGTCCTAAGGCTATGGGCTTAGAGTTTAGGCTTTTAACTTTGGGCTTACAGCTTAGGGGTTAAGGCTTACAACTTAAGGCTTAGGGCTTAGGTCTTAGTGCCTAGGTCTTAAAGCTTTGAGAATTGGGCTTTCCACTTAAAGATGATTGTTTATGGCTTTGTGCTTTGTCCTTCTACGCTTTGGGCTTATGACTTAGGGCTTAGGGACTATGGGATATGGCTATGGTCTCCGGCCGAGGGCATAGGGCTTCAAGATTTAAGCTTACATCTTAGGTCTTGCAGCATATGGCTTAGGGAATTTGGCTTAGGGTTTAGGGCTTTGGGCTTTGGGTTTCGAGCTTAGGGATTAGTGCACAAGGCTCAGGGATTGGGGCTTGGGGCCTTGGTCTAAGGGTTTAACAACCCTCATTTGTTTTTAGAATTTGTAACTTTTAGATGTAAGTGTTAAAGATTTCTTTTATGACTTATGTTAAATATCAAAATATTAAGATATCGTGAATATTAGTAAATTAGTAGGTTGAAGGTGATGAAGAAAATAATGTTTAAGAAGTATATGGGATGATGCTATTCGAAAAGGTTGGAAAATTTTATAGGTTCAGCCGATACAATTGAAGGATCGTGTTTAACCTAAAGGGGGGGGGGGGGAATTAGGTTAATAGATATTTTATAAGTTTAGTATANATTGAGGAGAGAGTAAAGAGAGAAGCTAACTAGAAATTTTGACAGAGTTTGGACGTGCTTTTCTCTCAAAAAAACGACTTAAAACTTTTGGCTTCCCATTTCTAATTTATAGATTTCCGTCTGTCAGACTACGTAGCTGTCGACATCTACTCGAGGGCTGTCGACATATAGATAGCCGTTAAGACTCATAAGAAAGTAGCCGTTGAAGAATTTTCCTGTCGTTGGTCTTGACCGGTCGACATGTCATTGTAGCTGTCGACATAACTTCAGTATCTTTGTAGTTCTTCGGTCGACATATACTCTTTGTGGTCGACATACAAAACTGTCTGGAATTTAGTCGGTCGACATGAGTTCTTCAACTGTCGACATACCTTCGGTATCTCGGAGTTCTTCGGTCGACATCTACTCTTGGTGGTCGACATGGAAATCTCTCTGTTATTTGGCCGGTCGACATACGTTCTTTAACGGTCGACATAACTTCAGATTTCTTCTTCCGCTGGAATTTTGAACGGTCAACATATGTTCTAAACGGTCGACATAAAATTGTCTCTGGATTCCATGCGGTCGACATAAGTTGTGTCCGGTCGACATACGATCCAATCTTTTGAACTTCAATTGACTTCAATCGGTCGACATACTTGATAGACTGTCGACATACTATCCTTCTCTGGATTTTAAGCGGTCGACATATGTTGCGTCCGGTCGACATAGATCTAATCTCTTGAACTTCAATTGTCTTCAATCGGTCGACATACTTGATAAACGGTCGACATATGATTCTTCTCTGGTCTTTGAGCGGTCGACATAAGTACATACCTGTCGACATAAGTTGCTTCTACGAGCCTAGCTGCACTTGCTAAAACTTCAATTTTATCTTACATAGTTATCATCAAAAATAATTGATTGCTTTAAAACCTTTTAAAGCTAACAACAATTGGCAGCCGGTCGACATAGAATAGCTTTCGGGAGTTTATTCAGTCGACCGCATGGTGAAACAGTCGACACCTTCAAGTTTGGTCGACACCTTAGTAACCGGTCGACATAGAATAACTCTCGGGAATTTCTTCGGTCGACCATGATGTCGACACATTCACTGAATTAAGTTGAAAAGTCAGCAAAAGAACCTGGAGAATTCTGATTGGTGGACTTAAAAGAAAGATTAATTTTGGTTTAACAAAGGACATACAAGGGGCATGGCCTATCACTTTCTGCCAGCCACGATCTTCTTCCCCCTTTTCTCTCTAGGTTTTGTGCTCTAACTCAAGGAGTGAACTTGAGGTAGAAAAGAAGTATTGTGAGGGAAAAAGGTGAGTAACTTCAAGAGAAGTGAATTGGAGAACTTTGATATTTCGTGGAGGCTAAAGTTCAAGGTATTTTCTATCCTTTAAAGTTATTTTAGGTTCAGTAATGATAAAAAGATGACATTGGTTGAATTAGCAGATAAAAATGAAAGAGTTCATGTCAATTGTTTTCAAATTAGTAAATTACGTTTAAGGTTAGAGTTTTGGAGATTCGGTCGAATTTTGATACAAAATTGAGTTTATGTCCTTTATAAGAGTTATAGCAGACCTTTAGAGTAATCTATAGCCGTTTGTATCACTCAAATTGGAGCTTTGTAGACAAAGTTAAGGATGTTACAAGTTAGTGGACGGAAACTGGGAGAGCACCGGTCGACACATTATCGACCGGTCGACACAAAATAACCCACTGTAATTGATTCGGTCAACCGCATGAATAAGCGGTCGACACATTATGCTAAGTTAGGTCGACACCTATAGGTTATGTCGACCGATTCTTGAGTTCCAGAAATGCATGCTCTCTCTTTTGTCAACATTGGTCGACACTTGTCAAACAGCGGTCGACACTTGTCAAACAGCGGTCGACACTTGTCAACAAAATGGCAAACACTTTATCCTACATTAGTTTTCTGAATTTGATATCTTCTAAGAAGTTATAGTAGACTTAACACCTTGATTATCACGAATGGATCATTATAGAGGAAGTTATGGTTGTTTGAAGATGGGATATAAAACAAAAGGTTGAAAATCAGGAGTGCTAGAACCAGTTTTGGAATTATGCGTTATGCATGAAGTTATGTTGCTCCAATGAAACTATGGTCTTCGAATGAACTTTAATAAACACCTTGAGTGATTCAATGCCACTAGAATCGACTCAAATGGATAAGTGGATAGTAAGTTATGACAATAACTTTATGCTATAAAATAGGTAACTTTACCGGATTCCTGATCTTTGAATGATCTATATGTTTAGGTCATCAATTGGATTAAGAAGGAACTCAAGTAGATTAATTCAAGCTAGCTGCTAAGGTAAGTTAGTATTAAGATTTTTTTGGCCCTTAAGTGGGACTACATTGCAAAGGTTAGGATGTATGTTTGTTGTGTGTTGCATGTTTATTTTCATATTATGATTGATGTGATGCAGTAATGTTTCATAGTCACATAGTCATGCATCATGTCTTACGAAAAGAACAAAAATGTTTTCCATGCATGAATGTACGTAACGAATGAATGAGGTTGAACCACGAGGTGGAAAGCTCAGTCAAGAGGACTGGGTAGAACCACGAGGTGGAAAGCCAAACATGTAAATGACTGTAGAACCACGAGGTGGAAAGCTCGGTCACGAGGACTGGGTAGAACCACGAGGTGGAAAGCTAAAACGATATGAAAGAATAATGCAATAAAGAAAGAAAATGAAATTGTGCATTGTTTATCAACTACATAGCCATACTCCTGCATTTATATAGTCATGCTACTTACTGAGCTTTAGGCTCATTGTTTAGGTTTTGCAATGTAGGGCACGTAATAGAGGAATGGGTGCAAATGACTGATCAAGAAGTTAGAGCAGAGGAGTATCCAAATGATACAGTTATTGAGTGACGACCGACGGGGAGTGATGGGCACACACACAGTTATAATTCAAATGTTTTGAAGGTTTTGAATGTTTTGAAGATGTAATCAAATTGTATATATATTATTGAGTGATGACCGATGGGGAGTGACGTATGTGTTAGCTTTAAGTATGCTTAAAGTAACCATTTGTTTTTATGATGAAAATTAATAAATTGTATAACTGATTAACCATTAAAGAGAAGATAATTTGAGATATCCTCATCGAAGGGTACTATTTTTTGTCTAACAAGTTGGTTGAGTTTTGCAGAAATTGTCAAGTCTGTCACAGGTTATGTCGACCGATTTACAGTTATGTCAACTGATCTTCAGGCAGAGGATAAACTCACGTCGACCGATTGACCAGATATGTCGACCTATCTTCAGGCAGCAACTAACTTATGTCGACCGCTAAATTATATGTCGACTGATGTGAAGACCAGAGAAGAATGTTATGTCGACCGCTAGAAGAATGTGTCGACCGCATGGTATTCAAGTCAAGAAGCTACATGATGTCGACCAAACTTCTACAAGTTACAAAAGCTTCACTTAGAAGATGGCCTGTGCAGACGAAATCTATAAATAGCTGTTGAGATGCCGATTGAAGTAGACGATTTTGAGAGAGCAAAAAGAAAGCCAAACTGCTGCCAAGTTTTAGAGAATCATTTCATTCTCTCAATCTTTGTACTCCTATCTTGAAAATTCACTTGGGGATTGAGAGAGTCGGATAGTAACCGTAATACTTGTATTATATTTTGTGAGCAAAATTTGTAAGAGGGGTGATGCCTCTCCTAAAGAAGAGTCACTGTAAAGGTTTGATTGACACCCGTAAGTCAATCGGAGTGAGCTCAAAGGATAGAGCGGGAAGAATCTTCAAGGAGGTACCTTGGAGCACGGACGTAGGCAAGGTTGGCCGAACCGCGTTAACAATCTGGTGTCAATCTCTCTCTCTCTAAGTTGTATTAAATTGTTTATCTTTTCTGCATTATAGTTTTAGATTGACTAAACCATACGCACGAATTTGATTAAGGCTTAATCATCGTAAAATTTTATTAATCTAATTCACCCCCCCTCTTTGGTTAATCTCGATCCTACAATTGGTATCAGAGCAGGAATATTGAATTGATTAACCTATAATTACTGTGATAATCCTATGGCCTTTAATATGAATAGCACTAACATCGAAGGTGACAAACTTCAAGAATGGGGAGGGGAAAACAAAGTTGGTTCATGGGTGATATTGAAACAGGGAGTNAAATACAATTGGTATCGGAGCAGGAATATTGAATTGATTAACCTATAATTACTGTGATAATCCTATGGCCTTTAATATGAATAGCACTAACATCGAAGGTGACAAACTTCAAGAATGGGGAGGGGAAAACAAAGTTGGTTCATGGGTGATATTGAAACAGGGAGTTCTCGGGTTGCATACAGAGTTTGCAACCGAGATTTTGGGGGATGCTTTTTGGATGATGGAAGAGCTTAACCTCAAAAGATGAGCGTAAAAGCTCTTGGGGATTGGGAGATATGCAGAGGGGAATTTCGGGTGCCAAAAGGTGGGTGATCGGAGAGGAAATGGGGATGGCCGGAAAACGTGAGTTACCGGAGGGGTGGAGATGAGCTATGAGGATTACACGCTTACCCTAGGACCACAGGGATGTGGTTGAAGTCGTGTAGCAAGGCCTAGTTTTCCCTAGCTCAGAAGGGAAGCCAAAACCTAGGAGAACCTCTCGGAAGTCGTCAGATATTGCTCACTGGAGAGCCGAGTCTTGGTTGCCGGAAAATCCACAGCCAAGGAGAGAAAAATGCAAAGCACTTTTGTATTCAAACTTCAACTAACTACAATGCTCGGCTGAAGGGGAGTTTTGAACGCCCATGCATGAGAGAAGAAACCCTAATCGGGTGGCTTAAACTTGCTTACCTGATTTGGAGTGGCACAAAAAGAAAGGGGGAAGGACCACCCAAACATTACCAAAAGGGGGGGAACTAAAGGGGAAGGTGGTCCCCGGAAATGTTCCCTTCCCTCAGCAGCCTTCCAAGAGCCTTTCTTGGCCAAAAAGGAAACCCACCCCAAACCCATGCAAAACCCATGCAAACCAATGCAAAACCATTACAAAACCCATAAAAACCTAAGTAAATGTTTTGCCGAAAAGATAAAGGAAAAATCTGAAATTAAAAAGGGGGGAATAGGTCGGGTTTGCACCAAGACCCATGGGGCCCAACCTATACCCGGCCTAGACCCGGCTTGGACCCGGATCTCCTCCTTCCCTTGCTTCGGTTACGCTTCCTTCCCCGAGATGCTCCAAACTCGATGGTGATTCACTTCCGACTTTCTTTTCCATGCTTTCCCAAGTGAGTAGATGCTTAGGTTGCTCCAAATCCCTCGGTGTTGGTTTCTCCATGGTTACTCCTAGTTCCACATTTCCTACAAAAAAGACAAACGAATTAGAAAGCTCCTTGGCCCGAACTCGGGTGACCGCTCCTTGAAGTGTGTTTTCGTGCAAGGTATCCTCCGGCATGTCAGAAGGTCAATCCACAACTAGGCCGCCCCTATTTGATGGAAATAATTATGTCTATTGGAAAACTAGAATGAGAATATTTATTCAAGCAATGGACTTTGGCATTTTGAACATTATAGAAGATGGCCCCTTTATTCCTACAAAATTAGAAAATGATGTTAGGGTGCCTAAGACTAGAATTGAATACAATGATCAAGATTTCAAAAATGTTAGTCTAAATGCTAAAGCCATGAACATGCTATATTATGCTCTTTCTAGTAATGAATTTAATAGAATTCAAGGTTGTGAAAATGCTAGAGAAATATGGCGATTACTTGAAGTTACTCACGAGGGTACCAATCAAGTAAAAGAAAGTAAAGTCAATTTACTAGTCCATGAGTATGAGTTATTCACCATGGATAGGGGTGAGTCTATTGGTTGTATGTACACTCGTTTTACTAACTTGATCAATAGCCTAAAGTTTCTTGGTAAGGTATATACAGAGGAGGAATGCGTACGAAAAGTTCTTCGTTTTCTGCCTCTAGCTTGGCAACCAAAAATGACGGCAATTCAGGAAGCCAAGGACCTCAAAGTGCTGAAACTTGAAGAACTCATTAGATCCTTGATGACTCATGAGTTGACTATGCAAGCCAATGAGAAGAAAGATCTAAAAGAGAAAGAGATATACAAGAAGAAGGATATTGCTCTCAAAGCTTCCTCGAGTAAACAAGAAGAAACAGAAAGTGAGGAAGAAAAGGAAGAGATTGCCTTCATAACAAGGAGATACAACAAATTCCTTCAAAAGAGAAGGATGAAGGGAATATGTGCCTCAAGAAGTGACAAAACAACAAATGAGAAAAACAAGGAAATCACTTGCTTTGAGTGTGGAAAAGTGGGACACTACAAGTCTGAGTGTCCTAAGATCAAGAGAGCTCCCAAGACCTTTAAGAAGAAAGCAATGAAAGCTTCTTGGGATGATTCCGATAGCGACTCCACATCTTTCAAACTTGAAGAAGTCGCCAACATGTGCTTCATGGCTAAGGAAGATGAGGTACATCTCTCTCTTAGTGATTTATAGCTTAATTTTGAATAAGAAGAGGATGATCTTCTATCCGACTTTAATACTCTACTTGATGATTTTAGCATGCTTAAAACTAAATACACGGAATTGAAAAAGGATCATGTTAAATTACTTAAAGAACATGAAAATATTCAGATCATATCTCATGAAAAGTTGCATGATGAAGTAAAAGAACTAAAGAAGAAAAACTTAGATTTAAACAATATAGTTCTCAAGTTTACAAACGGTAGTAAAAACCTGAACATCCTACTAGGTAGTCAAAGAGTAACATTTGACAAAGCTGGTTTGGGTTATGAGTCACATAAGAAGAAAAAGTCCTACAAGAACCTATTTGTAAAACCAAGTGCATGCAATAGGTGTAATAGAATATGACACCAATCTTTTAATTGCCCTCTAAATTCAAGAGTCAGAAAGTTTAAGGTAGTGGAGAAATAGGTTCCCAAAGGAACCAATGCTAACCCTCTAGGACCCAAAATGGTTTGGGTACCTAAGAAGATGGTTTGATGTGTTGTGTAGGTGGAAGATGGATCCATGAAAGATCTTTGGTTCCTCGATAGTGGATGTTTGAGGCATATGACGGGTGATCCTTCAAAGTTTGCATCAATCAAGCATAAGAAAGGAAACGTCTCTTTTGGTGGGAATCAAAAGGGGAAAATAATTAGCATTGGAAACATTGGTAAATCTTCCTCCCCTATTATTGAGAATGCTCTATTAGTTGATGGTTTAGAGCATAACCTTCTAAGTGTTAGTTAATTATACGACAAAGGATATAGAGTTATTTTTTAATCTAACACTTGCTTGATTGATGATATATCAAATGGAAAAACGTTATTGATTGGATATAGAAACGAAAATGTTTATACTATTGACTTGAATGCTGTCTTATGTTTTGATGAAAAATGTTTTTCCGCAAACTCTTGTTGTGATAGTTGGTCTAGGCATAAGAGGCTAGGACATGTAAGTATGAATACCTTAGCTAAGATATCTAGGAAGAATCTTGTTAGGGGCCTTCCAAAGATATCCTTTGAGAAGGATAAAGTATGGGATGCATGTCAAATGAGGAAACAAACAAAGTCTTCGTTTGCTTCAAAGTCGGTTGTATTAACCACCAAACCTCTTCAACTTCTTCATATGGATCTCTTTGGTCCTTCCAAGGTAGCTAGTCTAGGTGGAAAGTATTATGCCTATGTCATTGTTGATGACTATTCTAGATTTTCTTGGGTTTTCTTCATAAGATCAAAGGATGAAACCTTTGATATATTCTCCTCCTTTAGGAAGAAAATTAAAAATGAAAAGGAGCTTTCTATCGTGGCTATTCGTAGTGATCATGGGGGAGAGTTCAAAAATGAGAAATTTGAACTATTTTGTGATAAATATAGAATAGATCATAACTTTTCATCCCCTAGAACTCCTCAACAAAATGGTGTTGTTGAAAGGAAAAATAGATCCTTGCAAGAACTATGCTTAACGAATATGTTCTTCCTAAGTATTTTTGGATGGAAGCCGTTGCTACAGCATGCTATGTTCTCAATAGAGTATCTATTTGCCCAATCTTAGAAAAGACACCCTATGAGCTATGGTCTGGAAAAACACCAAGTGTTAAATACTTTAGAGCTTTCGGATGCAAATGTTTCATTCTTAACACTAAGGACAACCTAGGAAAGTTTGACTCCAAAACAGACTTAGGAATCTTTCTAGTCTACTCCTCATCTAGCAAAGCCTATAGAGTCTTTAATAGGAGAACCTTCGTGGTCGAAGAGTCTATGCACGTGTCATTCGATGAATCCCCTAAACCAATTAGAATCATAGGTGAAGATGATGTTTTGGAAAATGCCATGGACTCTTTATCTATTAAGGATAGCGATAAAGCTTCTTTAGAAATCTCTTCTTTGGATCAACCTTCTAGTTCTACCGCTTTAGATCCACAAGATGGAAATGTGAAGAATCTTCCTAAGGAATGGAAATATGCAAAAAGTCATCATAAGGAAAATATTGTAGGTGATCCTAGCTTAGGAGTGAAAACTAGAGCCTCCCTTAGAAATCTTTGTGAGAATGTAGCCTTTATCTCTCAAATCGAGCCAAAAAAGTTTGATGAGGCCATTGTTGATGAAAATTGGATTATGGCTATGCATGAAGAGTTGAATCAATTTAAGAGAAGTCAAGTGTGGGAGTTGGTTCCTAGACCTAAGGACCACACCATTATTGGAGCTAAATGGGTATTCAATAATAAACAAGATGAAAATGGTGTAGTCATTAAAAACAAGGCAAGACTAGTGGCAAAAAGGTTACAATAAAAAATAAGGTATAGATTTTGAGGAAACCTTTGCACCAGTAGCTCGAATGGAATCAATCCGAATGCTCCTTGCATATTCTTGTCATAAAGACTTCATTCTTTTTCAAATGGACGTTAAGAGTGCCTTCTTAAACGGGTATATAATGGAAGAAGTATATGTAGAACAACCATTGGGTTTTGAAATCTTTGATAAGTTAGATCATGTCTACAAACTTCACAAAGCACTCTATGGTCTTAAACAAGCTCCTCGTGCTTGGTACGAAAGGTTAAAGAATTTTCTCTTGGATAGAAAATTCAAAATGGGCAAAATAGGCTCAACTCTCTTCACCAAACATTTTTGTGATGATTTGCTAATTATCCAAATCTATGTAGATGACATCATTTTTGGAGCTTCCAACAAAGATCTCTGCGATAATTTTGCGTCCCTCATGCAAGATGAATTTGAAATGAGTATGATGGGAGAG
>QAOC01033464.1:1466-67563 GCA_003255005.1 Begonia fuchsioides
GGCTGGCTATCAAGGTGCTCTCAATTGTCCAAGACTCGTAGTTTTCAAACCGACAATAGCCACAGGAAGCAGAAACCAAGGCATGCTATTACCCACCAACATTTTGCATATCTTAATCTCCACATAGGTTATTCAGATTATTCAAACTTAAGATGTTTGCGTTCATTAATCGCTGGGAGTTGAAGAATAGACCAATTACGCTAACCAATTTATCACTTGATGGAGCTTTAGAACTCTCTATCCATACTTGTTTCCTGTTAACAAACGGAAATCATCTACCACCTAATGACAGTTGAAAACCCAATGGACAGAACACAGGAATAAAAAGACAGTCTTCAATCTTCATGCTTCTAAGGATATGAAGGCAATTAGTAAAAGAAAGAGCTGTTCACAGAGGAATAATACCGAATTCGTGGGGCATGAATTCTTCGCTAGGTCTGTAATATTTGTCTGGAGAGTAGAGGCTTAAGTTGGAAACTTGGCTAGTGTATAGGCAGGCAAATCTCTCCACCTGCATTATAAATTCGTGATAAAATTAAGCAAGAGGTTCAACAAATTAACATTTAATATTTTTAGATTTTCTTGGATGCATGACAAATCTTACATTTTTTCAAGTTGTTAACCATTTACCTGATGAGCGAACCTAGAGTTCTGATAACCCGTCTTCATGAGCTGTCCCCACACCTTGTGAAACTGATGCTCGTAAAGAAAAATGAATGCAGGTGAGAATCCTCAAAATCGATGATAGAGTATCCTTTACATATATCTATATCCGTACTGGCTAAATCTGTCATTATTATTGAATTTGCTGTTTTGCTGACTCAACTATATGTGAAATCCACGAAGTCAATTTCATTGAATAATGAGAATGAGATAGAAAAACAGAGAGGATCCTCGTGCTCTCAAAACATTCACTTTCGTACAAGATTGAAATATTAATTGGTGATTAGGAAGTTGCTACCTTTTGGTGGCACTCGCGCTGAGCTTGTTGATGACAGAGTCGCACTTGTTCTCTTTGAGACTGTAAAATGAGATTAGGCTCAATCACAACCACATGTAAGAAACCAAGGTTAAGCTTCTCATGTACTAACCTCCAAAGATTCTAGTTCGGAATATAACATTTGTTTATTCTCATCGCTGATGGCTTCAAACCTGAACAAAACAATAGTCAATGCGTAGAAAATTGATAAATATTTCTTCATCGGAAAGCAAAGTTTTTGTTAAGTACTTGAGAGACCACTTCAAATGCTGTATTCTGTCTTCAATCACATCCCGATCAGTTCTTAACTTTTGAAGTTCCTGCAAGATTGCAATAAAATAAAATGATTCAAAACAATCCCACCACCAGATATTATTTCAATAAAAACGTTTTTCTAATAAACTGCAACCAGAACCTTTTTTGTACATCAATCAATCTTAAGAGAATCATTCAAATAGTATAGTTCCAACATTTTGATAATAAAAATATAATGTATAATGTATAAGTAATGAAACCTTGCGGGTATCTCTCAGTTCCCAGAGAAGTTCAACCTCTGTCTCAAGCTCCGGAAGGACAAGCATTGTCCTCCATCCTGATTTGAATGCAAACACAAAACAGTCATACAAAAAATGTTATATTTATTTGTCATTTTATCAAAAATCCAGTCACTTGAAAAACAACAAAATATAGAATCAACATGAAAAAAATGCTTCATATAAATTAGCATTCTGTTCGTATTCAATATCCTAAGAAGTTTTAGACAGTATTTAATATCCTAAGAAGGATTAGGCAGTGTTAAACGTGTTTGTATTTAAGTAAAAAGAACAGTTTTAACATTTTTGTTTTTAGAATTCAGTTTGAGAAGGCTATAGATAAGCAGTAGGGGGCGTGTTAGGAGGTGATTTCTTGAGAGAAAACTGGTGTAGAGGAAGGGCACTCAAATTCCCTTATTCAGTTTTAGCATTTCTGGGTTTGGTGTAGTCGTGTTACTAAGTTGTGTACTAGATTTAAGAAATACAAAAATGTTTCTGTTGCTTCTGGGTTCGTAACACACGCAATAATAGATCATTAAAATTCAACAACAGAAAACCAAACATAAAATATTAGAAAACTTTATACCAAGAACCTTTTTGCTCCGCAATATATCTCCATAGATGTGATCCCCAACATAAAGAACCTACTCAAAAAGCAAGAACTAGGTTAAGCAACACATCATAAATCAAAGCCATTTTAAAAACAGTAGAGCAGCCTAGAAGCATAGTTCATCATTCAGAAATCAGAAATGAATGAAAGTTCAACTTTCACAGAAAAGAGGAACAAAAAAGTTCACCTGTGTACTTGTTTCAATAGAAAGTAGTTTATGCAGATGCCTGACATTGCCACCCTGATTCATTAATTTCGAATATAGTAAATATATTTTGGATTGAAACAAAATTAAATATCAATAACACACGCAGTGTTACTAATCAACCTATGCAATGTATCTTAGGCATTTTATGCCACACAAGTAACTAACTCTTTTGAAGTACCTGGAACACCCTACAATTTTCATTCAGTCCCTTCAAGGATAGTGTTGGAAACGTACTTCCCACCTTTTTCAAAATTATTACACAGATATTAAATTAAATCCACAAATTAAAAGGATAAGAAAAACTGGAATATCATGCTATGCAAGAATCTTCAAACTCCAAGATGTTTACCTGAGGCACGGGAGAGCCATTATCTGTATTAATTAGCATTCCTGACTCGGTTTCAACCTGAAATATGTTGGCACGATTTTCCTCGTGGAAAAAGCTTGGTTTTGCACTGTAGCAGTAATTGATAGAGAACATCAGAAGTCAAGGAACTAATCAATAATGATATGAATCTAATTGTAGGTCTGTTTTTCTTTACCAAAGCCATTGTATGGAAGAATGGTGTTACTCATTAAATTAGTAAATATGCATCATAGAATTGTCACTAAGCTCATGCTTTTTTTAAGATGAAGAGATCTCTCTCAATATTTCTAAACCATAATTGTACAATTGAAACTGACTAGTAAACTAAAAGCAATTGCTCTGATTAGAAGAAGTAAGTGACCTGCCAGTTATAACAACATCAAAGAGCTGAAGCCAATCAAAGTTGCACCTCTCCTCACCATCAAGCGTACGGGAACCACAGAGAAAGTTCATCACAATATTTGTATAGTCCCATAAGCTGCAAGAGAGAACAGCATTATCATCGATCCAATATAATCACCACTGCTAGGGAAAGATTTTAAGCTATAATAATTTACCTATTTGTCACCAAGAAAGTTGAACGACCAGAATCCCTGATCATTTTCAACATGGGTACAATTGCAGCATCTTCATTAATATACCTGCAAGTACTTGTCCAAGGTTTAAGAACAAAAATTCAATCAAACATCTGCCCCAAAGCAATTTCAATTCACCAATTAATTAGAAAACCCACATGCAGCCGAGTTATCATTGGTAGGAGAAAAATTCTAGTCTATAACGGTCGAAATTGTTACCAAGCTAACTATTACAAATCTTCAAGAATCACCCATTGTTCCTCACCTTTTAGGATCTTTGGCAACCATTATCTTCAATGTCCCATCTCGATGACACAAATCAACTGCAGCCCGAACATCTTTATAGATACGAGAGTAACTGATCGGACAGTAAATGTGATAAATAAATTTAAAAATGTACATCATCAAAATGAAATAGTTACGGCAGCTGAAACTCACAACAAAGCAACATATACTTAGCCTAGTTCGGCCACTATAATAGACCACCTAACTGGAATAAATTATATTAACCGTTAAAGAATAGGAAGCCAAACTAGGACAGATGTCAAGATTTTCCTCTTTCCATAAAGCTCTACATTAATGGAAGCCGTTGTATGCAAATGGCTCATCGTATGTTCTTACACAATTTTTATGCAAATTAAATCTAAAATCAGAATTAAGTATTCTTACTCAGCTCCATCTGGTATTTTTCCTGGATTGTTGTCCGTAAAATCAATCAATTGGGCAAACAAGTAGGTTTCAGCTAGTGAAAAGAGGGTATCAATAAGAGCATAGTCAGGCTCATCAAAAGAATCCCGTACAAATGTATTCCCATAGATCTCAACCTTTTCTTCCTTTGACAACTCTTTGAATCCGTGATAGGCAACTTTCACATACTTGTGTCGATCCATCTGATCAATCCACAAACATTTACTCAACCATAAAAGGTATAGTGTTAGGATATAATTGTAATATTAGTAAAGTGGTTAATAGTAGAATTTAAGGGAGGTTAGTGGAAGTTAGTAGTAGTTAATAATAGAAGTTGAAAGTAGTTTAGAGAGGTTAATAGTAGGGATATTAAATAGAGAAGATGAGTGATAAATGGGATATCATTGTAGTCATGATAATTTTGGAGATAGAGAGCCCTCGAAGTCTCTCAAGTGTGGAGGTTTGGGAGCCCTCAAGGTCTCCTTAGTGTATGTTTTTGTATTCCATAAATCAATAGGATCCTTTCGGTTCCTATCATATTGCCTCTTTTAATCACATATGCAACAAAAAAACTCATGAATTTAATAAGAACAAACAAGAAAACTAACCTTCAAGATGTTGCCTCTCTTTTTATCAAGAACCAAGCCCCTAACCATATGTTTCCAATCAAATGACCAATCCAGGAGCTGCAAAAGAACAACATACTTAACGTACCAACTTAATTCACCCTAAAACTTTACATGGCAAAATCTTTTAGTTGAATCACGAGTCTTATATTAACTAAAATCACAACCAATGAGAGAAACCTAAGATGCAGAGCCAAGAGATGTAATAGGCATTTATATAAATTAGAGAGACCTCTTGAGGATATCCCAAATCATAAACCAATTTTCTTATAGTTCCTTCATATGCAAGGGATTCAAAAGTTTCAGGTTTGTATTGTGCCAATGTGTAGTCCATATCAAAGCCGATTGAAATAATGTTTTTCATATTCAATGATCTGTTGCAAAATATCTGCTTCCCTAAATCAATTTTGCATCCTCCTTCTGATGATGACCATATAGATGGCACACGGCTGTCATTACTGCAAGCAGAATGTGAATGCAAAGACTCATCCCCCACAACTGTCCCTTGGCTATCACCCATTGGATTAATTGCATGCAATTGACCAGATCCTGATTGATGTTAAACGTGGAAAGAGAGGAAATCAGCTTCTGAATAGAACTGTAATATAATTCATGGCAGTGTTGATCATTAATGCAATCCAAACACCAAAGATCAGGATATGTAACTGAATAACAAAGAAGTCAAAAAGCTCGTTCACGTGTATGTATGAGTGTTATCATTTCAATGTTATAAGTACAGCAGTAATTAACATAAATAGAGGATATTAGCGTTCTCAGATTTTCACTTTGGTAATTTTCACCACGTAATCAGCAAGTTCCTTAATGAGAATAGCTCTCAAATATAACAATATGAACAGTAATAATATTGAGGTGAATGTTGCCTGAGGTACCAATTCGCAAAGAAGCCAAGTTACTAAAGAAACCTATAACATAACATAAATAGCTCAGATAACCCACAACAACTATGAATTTCTCAATCATTTTTGAGTTTCCAATTAGTAAATCCCTTTCTATTCTAATATCTATCATTTATACATATTCCCTTAGTGGACTTCCTTGGCAATTTTTCAAACAGTACCTCTTACCCTGTGCGACAAAAACTGCCGAATGATTTACGCGCACGAACTCAACGGTGCAGACAGCTACTGAACGGGGATAATTTCTGACCTAGAAAATTGAAATGAAGATAACGGAGGAAACGCGAGTAAATTGATACGAGTTGAAGTTCACCGACTTAGAATGAACTAATAAAAGCACCGAAAAAAGTCACTCCGAAACGCCAAAGTAAGATGCACCTCGCGCAAAATCAAAGCGCAAAAAATTACAAACCAGATACTTGAACGGCGACAGGTTTTCGGTGAGAGCTAGTGAAATTTCCGATAAATATCCGAGGAGAGAACGTCGTCGAGAATAGAGATAAGCAAAACGAAACCGGCTTCGCGCAAATGCGCATGGGGAAGTTAGACAGACATTAGGAAGGAGCGTAAGAGAGAGAGAGAGAGAGAGAGACGCACACTTGGCGATGGTAACAAAGAGGAGAGAGAATGGGGCTCACTAAAAACGGATATCACAGATGTGGAAACTCAATACGCCGAACGCATCAAAAACAGTATGTAGCGATGAATGATAATTATTCTAGCCGAGAATCGAATTATCAGCGTTCAGAGGTGAAGCATTCCGGCGAATGATTAGCTTGGCCTCCCGGAGCGTCGGCGGGGAGAAGATAACCGGCAAAGAACAGTGCCAAATAGCTCAAATCCCGAACGAAAAATGGCTTTCTCAGCAGACTCGGGGGTTAAATACTAAAGGATAACTATCACTTGGTATAATTAAAATTGTATTATCTGTCACGTTTTGCTCTTAATTTTTTTTAAATTTTTAACTTATTTTTTACTATGTTAAACAGTAATTTTTATAATAAATATTTAAATAATTATTTTAATTCTAATACATTAAATAAATAAATATATTATGTGAAATAAAATTAAATTAAAACGGTTAGCAATTTGTGACAAACACGGAAGTTGGAATTTATTTGAGTAGAAAAAAAAGGTTTACGTGAAAATAAGATAGATAAATATGCAAGTAGAAATTAAATAGTTGGGGATAAAATTAAATTTTATTAGTAAAATGTGATTTAAAATTGTAATAATAGTTTTAACACTAAGGGGAAGGTAGGTTAAGTAATTATATTTGTTTTATTATTGATGTGTGATGGAATAAAAAGAGTGACAAATAAATTAATGATTTATTTAAGTATCAAATAATTTATTACATTATCCAATTTCAATCAATATCTAGGGGAGAGTAGAGCACCTAGATAAATCTATTCAAAGGTATTAGGTAACCTAAAATATTAGGTGACGTGTTTGGCACGTGTTCAAAGATATCGATATTAGTTTAGTGATAAGTTGTCTGCACAAGCATAGCTCAGTTGGCTCAGAGATGATAGATTGAGTACAAGAGCCTAGGTTCGACGTCTGCGTTGTCCTAGTGTGAGAGTTGTTACCCCTAATGTTGAGGTAGCTTCTTGGAATATCAAGTAAATGTTTCATATCTCTAGGTCGCTGAGTCACTGTGATTTAACCCCCTCACAAACTGTCGGGCTGGGGTGTAGGGGCCCTGGGGGCGAGAGATTTCGCCTTTAAGGTACAAGTTTAGTGATGAGTTTCAGACATCAAGCCAATACTCGTAAAAGTAAAAAAAAAAAAAACTCTAAATTTTGAAGAAATAAGTTGAAAATCTAAAATTTTGACAAAAATATTGTTTCATGCCACAATTTTTTTTTCTTTTTCCATTTTAAAATTTAGAATTTTTTCAACTTAAGTTCATAATTTTTTACCTAAATTTAAACTTGAACATAAAAAGAAGCAAAATTTATGCATTTTTTTTAGGCAACCCCATGTACATTTCCATGAAGTCAATGTCATTTACTCTTAAATACATTTTTGTGCACATTTCAAATGCAAGACTGTTAAATTTTACCGTAGTTATCATTCGATATCTCATAATTAAAAATATTTTTTGACTGACACCTTCAAGTTATAAGTCTATCAATTAACACATCAGAATATGAATTTTATTTTCAAATGACACTTCGAAATTTATAACATTGTTAAGAGACACTTTGACGTTAAATTTTTGTAAAGTGAGTCTCCTTTGCCTTTCACTTTTTAAATTCTTTTGATTTACTCTATCATTTGATCGAAAAATATCGAAAATGAATGATTAAGATGAGTAAATTAATGAAAATTTAACGTCAAAATATTCATTGATAATGTAATGAACTTAAAAGTATTAATTATTAAATGTTTAAGTTGTCATCTGAATAAAACTATACACGAGAGTCAAATTTTAAACTATCATTAGAAAAAAAATCACTTAATTATAAAAATATTGAAATATCTCTTAACATAAATTCAACATATTTTGAGAGTTCAAATTTAGAGAAAGGGAGAATGAAATAATATAGGAACATGCTATAGGATTAGGATTTGTAACCTGATATTAATCCATAACGGGTAAGATCGGTTCAAGTTAAATCAGATAATTTGACATGACCAAAGATTTAGGCTTGGTTTGGGTTTCTTTTGGGCTTAGAAAAACCAAACCAAGTAAACTCAAGTTGACAAACCCATTATTCAAAAACTAATAAGAACGAGAGATGAGAACCGCTAGACCAGAATTGTTAGTTTTTGTTTGTTTCAATCATTATACTTCAAAAATTGTAATTTACACTCTAGTTTTGATCTTTTATGGTACAAAATCGTCAAACCATAATTAAATTATCGGTAAAAAATGATTCTAAATCCAGCTCTATCAATCAAAACATTGACCCATATATAATTAAAAAATATTTTTTATTTACATATTTTATTTATTTTTAAATATGGAACACAATTAGGATCAAACTTACATTGCATGTTATTTCACGTTTTTTAAATTTTGGAAACAAAGTTATCGATTCTAGTTCTATTTAAGGATGAAACTAGACCAGCTAGATCAAAATTGTCTCACCTTTAGTTAAAACTTAATGAAACTAGTTAATACTAGGGGGCTTTTAATTTTTTAAATCACGAAAAAACAAATATAAATTCGAACAACACCAAACGAGATCGGCCCAACGTAAGCCTAAATCAATCAAAAGCGATCATAAATCCTAAAATCGAATACAAAATCAAACAATTCATGGTTTGATTAATAAATGGGTAAATTGTCAAATTGACCACGACTTTTAGAGTAATAGGTAAAAATGACAACAAGTTTTAAAAAATGTCAATTTGACCACGATTATTTTTTTTTAAATTAAAAAAATTATTTTTACTGACCAAGACCTTTAAAATGACTTGAAATTTTTAACAAATATGCGCAATAATATAAGACACTATTCTAAAAAGATTCATAAATTTTTAATTATTGTATAATTTATTATAATATTTTAAATACAAAAAATAAAAAAATCATTAAAAATGTATACATCAATAAAAAAATTTAAACATGCAAGATAAACATGTATAATATTTTCTGTTGAAGTTGTAAAATAATTTTGAAAAAAAATATTGAAATCGAAAGCAATTAAAAATTGCGGTTATTAAAAATATTATGTTTTTTGTGTTAAAACTTTAAAAAGCCATAACTTTACGCTCGATAGTCCGATTCAGACGCATAATATGTCAATTGAAAGAGCTCCTCGGGATCTACACAATGAAGTAGGATATGTGGCCAAATTTATGTCTTCAAAAACCTCGTTTGATGCCTTAATTTTGTTTTTCCGATAAAAATTCAAAAAGCTATGCACGTTCAGCCCACAATTTATTTGTGTTGCACAATTAGTTTTTTGCGCGAGTCACATTGGTCTTCTCCTATTTGGATTAATTTGTTTAATAAAAAAAATTATTATGTTATTAAAAATTAATTTTTGGTCATCGGGTGAAATTACAAAATACTAGCAAACTAAGAATTTGACCCACCCATATTTGATTTGAATTTGAATTTTTTTTTTCAAATCGTATAGTAGTGTACCATTGTGGGAGTTTATACTTAAATTTGAATTGTATTTTTAATGAATTTTATTTGTGTATTCAAAATGTTATAATAAATCGTATAATTATTTAAAATTAACGAAATTTTTAGAATATTATCTTATTTTGTTTTGAATGTGTGATAAAAATCGTAAAAGCTTTTTTTTAATTAAAAAGAATAAAAAATCGAGCCGGTCCACGGTGGTCAGATTGATTTTTCTAAAACTCGTGGTTATTTTGACCTATTACCTAAAAGTCGTGGTCAATTTAGCATTTTATCCTTAATAAATTGAACCGGGAACCCGGTCTGTTTCTAATTGAGCTTACAAGGGAAAAACCAGATATAATCATGTTAGAAAATATTTCAACCAATGGCATATAGCCACGTCGGACGTTAAGATCGTACGGAGGCCGAACAAACTGGCCAAGGATTGCGAAGAGGAAGGTTCCCACCTTCATCCACAATGATAACGGCTGCAACCTCCATTTTTACTCCTTCATCTTCCTTCCCACCAAATTCGAATTCTCTTCACTGCTCCAATTGCCAGCGTCATGGCCTTGCTCTCCGATTCAAGAATTCTCGTAGGGATCTGGCTTTGCTCTCCTTATTCGCTCTAGTTCCATCTCTATCTCTTCCTCCTGCTCCTGCAATTGCATTTGAAGTCGGAATCTGTGAGTGCTCTACGGTTCAGTTCACCTATATGTGTAACTTTCTCTGTTTTTTGTTTTTGTTTTTTTATGGATTACTCTGATTCTGAAACCTTTTATCTGGTCGCTGCTCAGCGGGGCCAAAGGATTGGCTGAGAGAGCAAAAGAAGAAGACGGCTAAGTACTTATTGGCTCCTATTGAAGCATCTAGGGACAGCCTTCGTACGGCTTATTTATTACTCAGTAAGTGTATCGCTTTCCTTCAGCATTATTTTCTTCTCTTTTGGAGATTCCACGCAGTCAGGTTTCACCCTATTCTTATTACAGCGAGGGATTTCAGTTCTTCGCCCGAAGATTTGGAACAATTTCAAAAATTGCTGAAATCTTCCTCTAGGGACTGTGTTGCTCAAGAACGGAATTCGTTTGTTCAGTTTCAAGCAAGCTCAGGTGTTGAGGTTCTCTCTTTTACCAATCGTTCATATCGTTGATTTAAAATGTAAGTGGATAGATTTAAATTTTACAGTAATCAGACAGGAGTGAATTCGGATTGCTTAGAAATGGTCTATACGTTTCTTTGACTATTTCAATGTATATATTCTATTGCTTATTAAAAGTCTTTTTGTCCGTAACGAAAAACTCGTCATCTAAATGTTAACGAGGTTTCGTTATTGATCACAAGGTTTTCTTCATTTAAAAATAAAATCATTTATTTTGGTGGCAGTGTTTGTTGTATTTTGAAACAAGAACATATTATTTATTTGTTTCTAATTTATCAAAAAATCTATGATTTCCCTCTTCATTACGTGATTAACTCCTTGAAAGAAAAAATATTTCTGGAGGAGTTTTATTAGACATTTTGAGACCAAAATTTCGAAATATGCTCTTTTCAGATAATGGGGCGTGATCCAATTTTCTGCTAATGCAATATCAGTACTATTACATGGAATTGGGGTTTTTTTTTTGCTATACTTGGTTCTAACTATATGGATTGAGCTTTTGATGACAGGTTTGTACTTTTAGTTTGATCCTGAAGAATGCGGCCTCATTACTTGGAAAAAAAGACCCCGTTAAACTGCAGGCTGAGGCTTTGCTGAATGATCTTATAAGGTAACTTCATCTCTTATTACTATAGCATAATGCATGAAACACAATGGCTTCAACTGGTGATATCCTCTCAAAATATGCTTGCATTTTTTAAAAGATGGTAAGATTGTTCTCATTCGGTTTATGGTTTATCGTAGATCTTTCACCTCTCTAAATGGCATGACAACTGAAATCGATATCCAAGTCAGTTCCAATAGGTATTCTTTTCCTCATATGAAAGACATTTTCTTTTCCAATAATAAGATATTGTGTTTAGACTACATGCACACGGTATCATCCATTTATTATAATTGATGTGTTCTGGCTGGGACAAGCTGAGACTTTTTTGTTGCCGTTGTTTGGGTATAAATTAAGGATAGTGTGGATCTTTCAAAAGAATAAATTTTGTAGCAGTATCGGTACTTTAAATTAGTTGTATGAGAGAATGATGATCTTTGATAATTCTTTGAAAGATGTACATCCTGTGGTAAAAAGCGTGTCCAGTATAATTGTCTGTTTTCAATTTGTTTCTTTAAGATGCTAACTTTTTGTTACGGAAGATACTGGAGTAAAAAAAAAGAATACTTAAGAATAGAAAGAAGCCAACTTGGCTTGAAAACTTTGAAGGGTAAATCATGAACTACCAGCCGAATTCAGCTGAGATTGGGGAGTTGTAACCACTTTACGAAGTAACTATAAAATCTGGATATAAATAGACAGAATGAGAAAGAAAAAGATAATAGCGAGATGAAAGAAGTTGCATTTCTCTAACCCAAAT
This sequence comes from Begonia fuchsioides, assembly GCA_003255005.1. NCBI lineage: Eukaryota > Viridiplantae > Streptophyta > Magnoliopsida > Cucurbitales > Begoniaceae > Begonia > Begonia fuchsioides. The sequence continues at coordinate 13,582 of QAOC01033464.1, forward strand.
AAAAAATCCTTGTGGTAAATAAACTTCAATTTTATTCATAACCCCATTTTCAAAAGCTAGAGATGTTAGCTATATTCTTTATGTAGAACATCTTTTCATATAAGATTGTCTTGGTTTGTGAAAATGCCAAGTACCCTACAGGGGTTGGGTTCTAGGTAGATTTGCAAAGTCCACCATTTTGTTCTTTACTCCTGCTTGAACTTCAACTTATGTAAATGTTTTGACTCCTCTTTTGTATTTACCTAATAATTTTCAAGTTAGCTAAGAAAGAGAGACAATACTGGATTCTTGTCTTTGAACCTAGATGTTTTAAAGGAGCTTTTGATAATGATTGGGTGGAGTTGTCTATCTAAATTGTTTTATTTTTCATTTTTCATTTTCATAAAGATAATTCTATCTCTTTTTTACCCCTTCGTTAATAAATAAAGTTTTAATTTTCAACATTTTTTCTAAGGTTGCAACTCATTTTCTTTACTTTTATTTCAGACAAAGGGTAGTGGATGCAGTCAAGGACACCTTGTCTTCTCTCGATAATTTTGAGCAGGGTGTTAAAGACTGTCTTGAAATTTAGTAAGTGTATCTTTCTTGTGGAAATGAAATATTATGGTGTAGGAATCTACTTTTGATGAACTGGAAAATTTTATTGCGAAGCCCTTGAAAGCATGCCAAATTTTGGTTGGTCAATCGTATTTTGGATAGAATAACGAGGTTTCTGATTAGATTTTGTTCCGAAAAGCTTGTTGCTTTTATCATGTTTTCATGTCCGGATTATTTGGTATATATGGATCCATTCAATATGTTAAGAATTTGATATTGTGGAATCCAGGGGATAAAATTCGAACAGACGAACATGCCAGAGGGTTGCATTTATTTTTATAATGGTTAGAAGCTTCCATTTGATTCTCGACATTTCTTTAGAAGTTTCGATATTGAAACTTGGTTTTACCTTGATTGTTAGTTTTATGGACGACAGTTGTTCCAAAAGTTTAAACAATAATTTGATCATCGGTTCATTCCTCAACGCCCTCCTCAGCATAGGCCAATGTCATTCTTATCGGGACATGGATCTTTCTTAATAAGGTTAGTTTTTTTTTTCACTTTTTACTTCGTTGAAATTCGAACTTAAGCATCTAGCTCTGATACAGATGATCGGATGCTATTTTGGTTGCTTATTGATCTCGATATCAGGGCATAACCCTCTAAAGACCAACTTCAAATACTTATGATTCCCCGATTATAAAGCCCCCTAACAATAAAAACTCTGATTAAGTTTAAGAATTTAAAACCTATTTTCTTATTTCCTATTTTTGCACGCACGATCGAGACAACAAGTTTTGGTTGTTTGGTTGCAACAAGCCTTCATGCAAGCCGAAACAATTAGAGCCACGATGTCTTATAAAGACGAAGAATCCTCTTGTTGCTTTAATTTCTTTTTTCTTTTAGGGGCAATCAAAATGAAAAAGTAGCTAAAGCCCGAAGAATTTGCCAACCAGATTAAAAAAAAAATCGATCTTTCAGAATCTACGACATTTTCAACTTCTGGGTTTTCATCAGATGAATCAAAAAGTAAAAGGGTTTTAATCTTTGGCTCCGATTGGTAGTTCTTGTTCTCCGTTGTTGTTTATTTAACATCCATCAATTTCAAATACTAGTGATTTAAATATACTTTATCTAATTGAAATTCAATCACTCGAAAAGTACCAAAACAATCGATCAAAACCAACTATATAAAAGGGATAAAAAATCAAAAACTTCGACCCGTGATTTATAAAGAGATAAGAAACCAAAGATTTGTAGTCCGGAAACGAGTAGGAGTACCTTCCTTGACCGTCAATGAGAATAACGAGCAACTCAAAATCCAACTAATCGCTCGGTCGAACCTGAAACCTTAGATATCTCATCTGCCAAAGATTCATAACAACCACAGTTGTAGTTGAAGCTCTCTGAAATGTGTATATATTGCTTGTTTTTTTGCTATCCAATGCTTCTATGTTTTGAGAGTTGACCTTCTCCCATAAACTCTTATTTGGAGCAGTGCAATTCCCTTTTTATGCAAGCCTGATGAGTAAAGCTGCATTTATACCAATTCCCGATTTCTGACCCGAAAAAGCTATCAATTTGATTTATGATGCCGCTCCTTCCTATACCGAGCCTGATCTGGATCGAATCCGCCCTCCGGTGCTCCATAAACGGCCCATGATGGGGTAGGAGCCATGTAATCCTTGCTGTCAAAAGGTTTCCCAGAAACAACCTGAAATCTCAAAGAGAATTATGATAAGATGAGACAAAGAAAATGGTATCTATAACGTCTATATTTTTTTAGAGAAAATAGATGTAATAAGTTACTAACCAAGTCATGGAACTTCTCGTAATCTATCCATGTGAACCATTGACCATCGACCTTAAATTTGGAAGTTTTGGCCAAAAGAACACAGCACGAGTGGACGTGCTCGCATGCAACTTCATACTCCCCATTGCTTCTCACAGCCAAAGCCTCGGAAAATGACTTCACATCCACATGCCATGGAACGTTTTCCATGGTTAACTTCGATGTAGCAGAGCTAAGGAGATTATTAACTCGTTAGTTCAACCTACAGACACACGAATAATTCACTGCTATCGATTTAACATGGCAGGATAAAATATAACTCACTTTCCACAGTATGTAACACCCTTAATCTCAACAAAATCTGGTTGGCCAACAGTGAAAAGGTTCGAATATGCATCTAAATCTTCAGTATTCCACCCTTTCACTAGCGTGAGGCGATAAACTGTCCGCTGTTGTTTGTCTTTCAGAGCTTTCAAGGAGTCCTAGTATAGAAACGTTATCATCAAATGGTGCTTTTGAAAATAAATGATAAATTTATGCTGGAAGTCTATGAATATTTGACAAAAATTAATGATAATGTCAAATAATCAAGGTTAAATGAAGAAAAATAAGACAAGCAACCCATCGGGTTACGTATGACTTGTTTTAACTTTCGATTCCTTCTATTTATTGAGTCGATCTCTTCATTTTTTCAAAAGATTCTCCAATTTACTTCAACCAAACTCCGATTTTTTTGGCTCAACACCCATAGCGAAATCTGTAGTTACCGAAATAGAACTGTTCAAGTCTAGTGTGCTAACCTACATTGAGGAGTTAGAGGGGCTAGATACTTACAATGAATCGCTCCCAGAAGTCCCCAAAAAGTGGCCTATCAATGGCCTTGAGGCTCTCTTTTGTCGCGGCATCAACGCTTACGTACAACTGCATGGTTCCAAAATAATTATTCTCCAGATTAACAAAGATATAGATTTAAAAAAAAAACATTTTAGTTCTATTTAGTCTACAAAACCATATGGGAGCACAAAAACCTGGGTAACAGGCTTCAACAAGCTTATCTTATCCGGAAATTGAGCATTTGTTACTAGAAAGGTTGATATTCGTCTTCGGTGTAGTTCATCCACAAGTGTGTTAATCTCAGGATACATAATAGGTTCACCAACCAGCGATAATGCGCAGTGCCTGGGAGACAGCCCTTCCGTCAGTCTCTCCGATGTAACACCTGCAGAATCAATCTTTTATGGACAAATGTCTTTTTCCATTTATGAAAGTTAAATTTCTAAAAGAATAGTTTAGAAGAAATCGATCAATTTCTTACTATACCATGTTCAACTCGACACGCTCATCAATCCACAGAGCACACTAAATGCACAGTAATGTCTATACCAAAGTTTCTGTAACTTGAATTCACAACTATTCAAGGAGAAATGTTTATAATGGTGCTAATGAATCTTTGCAGCTTCATTTGGTTTATGTTTCTATCAATTATTTGGATCAATCAGGCCCTCTTACATCTATCTCTTCCAATGGCATCCCCATTATTCCATTATGATTTATTTTTACAATGGAATAAGGAAAATCACCCGAAAAATAGACTACATTTAATTTTCATATAAAACAAAATGCATTTATTTTGGGTATCACGCACATGTTGGTTGCGTGAAGGTGCAATGAACCGAAAAATGAAGAGTACAACTGACAAGAATATTCAATCCAAGTCTGAGTCTGGAATCAAGAAACTCAATACTCTTTCCAACTCTTTTTCTTAGAAGCAAACGTTCAAAATCAATATTGTAATGACCCTCCTTATCTCTCCAAAACATATATATACCTCTGGTTCCCACTAGATCCTTAGGTTACACCAAAAACCTCCCCATTACAGCTAGTGGGGGACAAAATCGGACCAGAACCAATGATTTTGGTTTAGTTCTGGTCTCAATTCTTAAAAACCGTAAAACTAGAACCGGACCATGGTAAAAAAGACCCAAGATCCGAAAAAATCCAACCCAAAACTAAATAAAATTCAATATAAGTTCATTCTAAACCTGATTAAATCACTCAAAACTCGATTCAAATATAATTAAAAAACTCTTGCAAGTAACTAATTCATCCCCAGGAAGCCCACGAATCCTAAACTCCGTTCCTTAATGTGCATTAATTTATTTATTTATTTTTCTATGTATTATGCATTAATGTGAGGGAAGCAAACGTTTACCTGGAACTCCTTTCATTTGTTTAATCATCTTAGAATGTAGATCTATAGCAGTATTCACTATCTCAATTGGATCATCCATTTTCCACCGCCAGCTCTTTCCAACTGGATTTGTGTGATGACGCCAGCAGAAGACACATTTGTTAGCACATGCCAAGCTAGGAGTTGCCTCCATACACCTGTTACATCACAAAGAGAGATTCAAAATAGCCAATAACTCCAAATTGAACCATCAGATAAACATAAAGTCAAAAAAAAAATGTCAAATGATCCTAAATATCGCAAAACCGGTGTCAAAATCAGTAATCTAACAAGCTAGTAAATGTTAAAATTCAAGCTAGTAAGTGAATGTTTACAATCGGACGTTGCTAAACGACCACTGTAACAATTTTTCTTGGCACCAAAATGTGGAAAAATAATATCTTCAATCAGCAATAAAATGTCACACCCATATACTAACATTTCAAAACTAATAATGGCATCACCTGTGACTCTCTATGCCATAAAATGAGTGCTTATAGCAACCTCCACGCCCTCGAAGCTGTGACTTCGTCCATCTACATATTTTCACGCCACTATGAGAGCCAATAATTTTATATCCCTGCAGGTTATAGTCACATAGACATTCAATCTACAGGAAAAAGAATATATGGATCTTACGACAATCTTAATTGGACAACTTTATCGAAAGAATTGGAGGAAAGATAACTTCTAACACGAAACTAAATCCAAATTTAAGTAACTGAATTCGACTATATGTCCGAAGGAAACTGAGTTAAGTTGAAGATATTAGAAATAATGTTTCGAAACCAAAATTAGACCTGCTTTTCTAAGCTTGCTCTGATGACTGGGGTAACCATTTCTTTCTTTCCATTAACTATACCATTAGTTTGAGCCATTTTAGCTGAATCCCTGGAAGGAGCTTTGCCTGCAATATCCTCAAGATCAACAATCTCTGACGCCACTTCATCATCATTACTCTCATCACTTTCCAAATCACTCTCACTAGCCCTTTCCGAACCCACACATTCACCATTCTCGTTTGTTGGTCCAACATTCCTAAAAATCCCGACAATTTTCTTGCTCCAAGAATCGAAAACATCATCTACGTCCCCACTATCAACATCCCCTTCACAAACGGGAAATATCTCACTTGCACCCAATGCTCTCATTTGTTTAGCGAGATCTTTCGCCACGGCATTGAAATTAATCCCATAAGCTCCGCTTCCAACTCCAAACACCGCAAACTTACACTTAGAAAGCAATAAGGAGCCAAACCTGAAATCTTCAGAGCTTTCAGCAAGCCAATTCGCGAAGAATTGAGAGCTGGGTGGCGGTTTGCCATCTTCCCAGGTCGAAGCAATGAACAAAACAAAGCTCTCTTTTGGGAGATCTTCCGGCTCATAGTTTTGCGGGTCGATGATGTCAAAAGCAATACCATTCGCGGACAGAAGTGCAAGGAGGCGATGAGCTAGGGCTTTAGAGGTACCAGTTTGGGATAGGTAGAAAAGCTTAGGCCGACCATGAACAAGGCCAGTGGTTTTATCGCAAATGGGCTTCAAGGAAAGTTTAAGCTTTCTAAGCCTACGTGATTGATACAAGCAGTAGAATGTTGAAGCAGAGAGAATGGCTAAAAGGGTGAGTCGACCAGGGAACGAGGAGTAGGACATGGCGGAGCAGCAGTTCCGTCGATTTCCGAGAGTTAAAGATTGATCTTAAGGCGAAGGCATGGCGGTTTCATGTCACGACAGTTTCAGACGACCGGCAACCGCGCAGGGAGTGAAAGCTACGCAGCGGCGAAGGTTGGGGAACGCCGAGACTCAGGTGAACTGGAAGAAGAAATCATAAAGTAGGCTCATTTCCATGGCTTCCATAAAGAGGCCTGGTTGCTCAGTGGCCGCTGGGTTTACAAGTAGCCCGACAAACCAGCCCACGGGCCTAAACACTTGGATTCTTATTACGAAAAGGCAAAATCTCTCACACCCATAACTCATACACTCCGGCCCGCAATTTGTGAGGGGTAAGTTACGGTGATTCAGCAGTCAATAGATGAAAGATCTTTTCCTGATACTCCAAGGAGCTACCACAACATTAGGGGTAACAACTTACACACTAGGACAACGCATGATTCGAACCCCGGCACTTGTTATCAAATTTGCAGTTTCGGTCTAGTTTTGTTCACCTGTAACTTTTAGAGCAAAGAATGTGTAGTGCTACAACAATGTGGTTTAAAACTATGTTTAATCTAAAACTTGTCCCAAATTTGGAACGAAGAAAGAGCCCAAATTTTGGGAAATTACATCATGTGGATAAAAAGCCATTCTTGTCATCATATGATGTTTGAGTTTGCCCATCACTTGGTGGATGTCCTCCTCATGTCTTCAAATTCGCATGTTCCCTCATCCGATAAGCTTTTTCTTTTAATACCAAAAAATAAATGCACCTTATCTTATTTATTTTCCAAGTTTTAGCCGACAATGTCACGCCCTCTTGATCGAGTTGGCCCTTTCTCATGCTCTCAATTCGGATAATGTTTAAGCGACATACTGAATTCATATTATCTGTTTTTTTTACAGTATTAAATTAAAATAATTTTAAATTTATCATCTTGTCATATTTCTTTACGTGAATTTATCTTATTTAAATTAAGTTTATTTTATTTATTTGAATTGACTCAATCACTCAATGACACGTCAAAAGGTATAACAAGAAAGTATAATAAGAGAATAAACTTAGACTAACTCATTAAATTAATGTTACCTCTAATACTTGAGACACATCTCATGGCTCCATGGAATTATATGTGAGATGTGACATTGTAAAAGCAATTAATTGGAGAATATTTAAGGGATATTTTAATTCCTATAAGTAAAAAGGTAAATAATAATTTATAGTTTATACCATAATTACTGAAATTAATTGTAATTAATTCTTTGAATTTAAAAGTTATTAATCAACAACTTACAATTTTTCACAATTTTAACAAATACTTTGTCATGATGTTATTTTTAATTTTGACATATGCTCTATTATTATGTTTTATGTTAATTTTATTGATATTTATCTGCTAGTCTTCGTGAATTAGTAGAAATAAAAAGGTTAAAAAATTAAAATTTGAGAAAACTCTTATATTTTAGCCTATAACTAAAATAAATAAAAATTAAAATTAATTATTACATATTGTTCTATTTCTCTATTTAATCATTAAAATTGAATAAATTGACAAAATTTTAAAATTAAAAGACATAGTAATGATTAAATCTGACATTCGAGCGAGCCGGCTCGACACTGTAGCAGTCTGAGCCCGGCTCATTTTGCTACTGTGCCGAGCCGAGCCTGGATCGAGCCAAAGCTCGAGCACGGCATGTCGGCTCGCTCAAGCTGGCTCGTGGGCTCGGCAACACCGAGCTAACCGATCCGGCTAGCAAGCGAGCTCGCGAGCTGGCTAGGTAGGCTCAGAATACCTGGATTGCGGTCGACACTTAGTGTAATAGCGGTCGATTTTTAATCGACCGGTAGACGACAAAGTGTCGACCGACGTTATAAAAAGAGTCGACCGGTATAATGTAACGGCTATAATTTCCATATTCAACGGTAACATCCGGTCGACCTTGAAAATACTGCAGGTCGACCAGAGGTAACTGTTATGAAGAAATTTTATAAATTGTAAGAGTTAGCCGAAAATTTATTACCCGAAACTCTCTGTGCAAATCGCTGTAAAGTCATCGAGCTCAAAAGCTTTCTAACTGTTGATCGTTCTATGCTTTCATTAACAATCATTAACAAATCGGTGAACGGTATCAAAGTATAATTTTTTTTAAATACTTCATTGTTTGTTATAGATTCACCGTCGAAATACGTAGAATTTGAAACATTTTCGTCTTCCGACGATAAGGTGCAAGAAGTTGCACCTATGAATCCGGCATTTTTAATCTGACTGCACAAGCATCCAAATCTACCCCTGGCCAAGAAATCGATCCTAATGATCCTAGCATATTTTGCAAGGGAGTGTAGATATGAGATTGTGCTGGAAGTCAGTGTAAAAAACGATATTGTAAGAATTTCTAAATTTGAGCTTCCTTCCATGAGGCTATTAATGGCTGAAATGTAACTTTTGGCTTGCCGGCTGTACCAGGCTCCGTTCCAAGAATCTTCGGAATTTTCTCTGCTCACGCTGTTTCAGATTTCCTTACAAGGAATTTGATCCTATCGCCGCCTTCAGAGACGACTCTAGCATCTTCCTTTTGACCTCAACAGTGATCTTGACTGCGTAGTCGTGGGATTCTGGATTTTGTACCACTTGGTTCCTTTAGTTGTTTGGGTGGCTGTGATTTCGAGAACGAAGTTTTAGAGCTTCGAATTTGCATATTGAGAGCTATTTGGGAGTCAATTCGTTATAAAATTCAATCGTTGGATCTTTAATCACTGATGTTTTTGGCGGAAGATTTCTTGGGTAAGTATTCCTCCCGAGAAAATCATAGTTCGCCTAATTTCTTGGTGCTTATGTGTCCCTCGAAAAGAAGAACTCTGTTATATGTGTTGTTTGTATGTAATCAGAGGTTTATGCTATTATCAATCACTAGGACGTGTTTTTCTCTTTAGTTTTATTCCGAGGAGTATCGGAATCCATGAAGCTCTGTTTCGTCCATCTGATATGGAAATCAAATCTTCCATTTTGGAAAATCTGATCTGTGACCTAAATCTGATTCGGGTTTTGAATTATCGGATATTTTTAGTTCGGTTATTTTTTTGTTGTGCTTCCATTTTTACTTCATTGCCAGTGTTGATTTTTTCTTTCTGTTGTGATTTTGTCTTTAGGTTTCCTTATTCCAAGGATTTCTGTTCCTAAAAGTTTGGTCCCTTTTTTGAGCTTTATTACCTGGCCTGGCTCCCTTTATTGGATTGGTTTTGTTTGTACTGTATATTTCATGAATCTCGAGTCTCTAACAGTCTGGATTTCTTGGTATTGGCTGAAAAATTAACACAGCCTACAATGATCTATTCATCATTTTCCTTTTTTGCTCTGAAACAGGTCTCTAAAACCTAGAATGATCATCCTCTCTTGTACCAGTCTTTTGGGTTAGAAAGTTCTGTTTGGATTGAAGCCAAGTAAAAAAAATGGAGGGCTCCTACGAAGAACTACGACATGGCGAGCCGACAAATCCCAGACTTCAGCTAATTCGATACTCTCCATTCAAGCCATTTGCTAAGCTTTCATCGCATTGGTTTAACTTGAGGGTTTTTTATGTGAGGATTAGTAAATTTCAGGTCGGTGATTCGACTTCTGAGTTTCTCACCCTAAACCACATCCCTTTAAGTCCTGATACCCTTTTGGAAGTGAATGGAGTTAGGAGTAGCAATTACTCAGATGGAGTCTCTTTGCTTCTTAGACGAGACAGAATCGATAAAGCGTCTGAAGAAGCGACATTCGTGAGTACAGACAGCATAAGATTGACTGGAAGTATCAAATTTGAGATCTTTCATGAAGAAGATCTTGTTCTTCACGGGTCGCTTGATATGTCTAATGAAAATAATGGGTTCATCAGAGAATCTAAGAGCAATAACAAGAGATGGAGCATGAATTGTGAGTCAGAGATTTGTGCTGGTTCGGGTGTTGCAAAAGGAATCTCAATTGGAGGGCAAGAAGTCCATGGCCCGACCATTGAGGTTTATGTTGCAGGTAGCTTCAATGGAGATCCTATCGTCTTGACGAAAACCTTGCAACTCAGTATTCGGAGAAAACAAAGCAGAAAATATGTGTTGGATGCCATACCAGAGAATGATACAGAAGAATGGAATAGAAAATCTCTCCAAAAAAATCTGCAGGTAACCTTGTTCTTTCCAAATCCCATTTTTTTCTCCATCATCCACATCCACAAATCAAAGTTGAAGAGTTATAAGCATGGAATTGCTATTCTTGACCCCATATTTACTGCATTTCTCACAACTTAGACTAGTTTTTCATGCTTTCTAGAACAAACGGAACCATGACACTTGATATATTTTAGGTTGAAGAATGTGTCAACTACAAACAAGAACACGAACAAGAAGAAGAAGACGATGAAGAGAACTACAACAGCAGAAAAATGAAGTGGGAGAGGGCAGATTACATGCTAGAAGAGGAAGAAGAAGACGGAGAGCTTTCATGGTTCAACGCAGGAGTGAGAGTCGGGGTAGGCATTGGCTTAGGCATTTGCCTCGGAGTTGGAGTAGGCGTGGGGCTACTCGTGAGAAGCTACAAAGCGACCACTCGCAATTTCAAGAGAGGCCTCATTTGATGTCGGCTATGTGGTGAGCAACGGGAGGTACTCTGTGTGTATAATTGCTTGTTTTTGTCGGTTTAATTAAGCGTAACGAATTGAGTCGATAAATGACACCCATTCGAATTGTCATGTGAATTTATGTAATCCAAAAAGAGTGGCAAAAGAACCATTGGAAACCATAAAAATATAGCACAAAGACAAGAACATTATCTTATAGTTGTATTACAAATGCTTTAGTACACAAATCTTCAAACCTTATAGGAACAACATTCAAACATTCGAAAGTAGATGGCAAGAAAAAGAAAGAGGACACGCACGACGGGAGAAGATCCGAGCAAAAAAAAAGCCTCGTATACTAAGTTGGCGTTATATGACAATAAAAGAAAAGAAGATTCACACGAATGAAGAAGAGCCGGGCAAAAAAAAGGTCTTACCATGAGACCGCACCCATCGTAGCAAAGGTTGTACAACAATACTGCGACTCGACTTTACCTTTCATTATCATATCAAGCTTGTCGACTATGTTAGGTTTATACTCTTACAATTAAAACAAATTGACAAGAAATGAAAAGAAGACACACACGACAAGGCATGAGAGCGCACCCACCGTGACAAAGATCGTACAACTATATTATGACTTTGACTTTACATTCTATACTTGTATCATGCTCATCAACTAAGCAGGTTTTATATTCTTACAATTCTAGCACACTCATCAAGTTTTGAACCTAAATTCTCTTCATCTTCTACCTCGGGTTTGAGACCAATCTTCTTCATCTCAATAATAATCCATCAAAGAATCTTATTAGTCCTTAATAAATATGTAAAATCCATGATCAAGAGCTATTGAGCTGCTCCAAAAAATACGTCTAAAAAGAAATCGCAGACCAGTTTCAACCTGAAACTGGAAATTGATGAGTCCCTTCTTGACCAGGAGGACATTTTTTTTGTATCAAAACCTAAATAGATAAACGAAACGTGGAACAGAGCAATAAAATTAAAACTAGGAAGATCATCAATCTTGAGACATGATGTGCCTTCTTTGCGGGTCGGCGCACCGTGGTCGGAAGAATGAGCGCACGCGGGGCTCGAATTTGGGTTGCGTGCGACAAACGGGAATTTGGTTCGTGTGAATTTGGGTTTTGGGTTGCGGAAGCGAATTAGATGAGAAATAATGAGGAATGATCGAATGAAAGTGGAGATGACTCGGTGAAATAATGGAATGGCTCGGATGATGGAAAAATAGGTGAAATCGGGTAATGGAGGGGTTGATAGCTCGAGAGGTGGAATGGACTCTTGTGAGTTTTAGTTTGAAGATTGGACAATTTGAACACTTGAGCAATCAAAGTGTTCTCCTTGGTAGACCTCGCCCGCACTCGGATGTGACGCACCGATCATACGTGTGACGGTTGACGTTCTCGGCCGGATATGACTCACCGGAGAAGTATACGTCGGAGGGAGCTTCGACTGGTTAGGAAGAAGATGCAATGCACAATTTTTACTCAAAATTCTCTCTATCATTAAAGTGTAAGCTTGGTACAGTTAAGTACTAAAAACGTAAAAAGATAAGAAAGATAATGTAAGCCCTTAGATGACTTGAACTCCTAAGATTAGCTTCGGGAAGATCAAAGATGCTTCTTCTTCGGCTGAAGGTTCGATCCATTATAGATATGCTCGGGCAAATTTGAGTGAAGACCGTGCTTGACCGAGGATGGCCCGTGGTTGACCGAGAGGTTGCACCCGGGTGAGACGAGCTTCGAACCATGAAAGATTGGCTCGAGCCAAATTGGATCAGGGACTTCTAAATTGCTCTCGGAGGTAAGCATGAAGTAGCACGTGGTCCGGTTCCTCGATTGACACTCAATGGTCCGTAAGTGTGCGTGGGCATACCCGAATGGGCGATTTTGTGGTTGAACCTAACCGGATTTTGTGGGATCCGCGAGAATATTTTGCAAGGTTGTTGCTAGAAGATCCTCTGATGATTCTGGAAGTTAGAGCACAGATCTTTTGTATGAAAATCTATTGTGACTAGCCGGTGGTTCCATGAACGGTCTTGTGCACACGCCGGAGCCCCGGGCGTGTCACGGCCGGGAGCCTCGGTTGCGCCGCGGTCTTGCGAGCTGCGCGCATCGTGGCCAGACATGCTCGGCCGCCCACAAAGCAAAGTTTTGACCTCTCTCGATTTGCCTCGGACATTGTTTTCGAGGTTAAGCTTCTTGCAAAATGAGCACACAAATTATTAAAATTGGACGTGCTCATCGAGGCTAGTTCCATGATGTGCTCATGTTGCACATCAAGACACCAGTTTCAAGAAGACCTGCAAAAAGAAGTTCAAGAAGAGTTATGAGAGAGAAACGATCTGAGGAGAGAGAGAGAGAAACAACCATAAAGAATCCTGCAGGAGAAAGATGAGCAGAAACTGGCATGCCAGTACAAAAATTGCAGAAAAAGATTAAGACGATGAAGAACAAAGCGTAACAGCCGTAACCCAATTGACAAGACCTGCAAAGAGAAGTGCGAGTGTGAAAGTCGGTATAAATAGCGTAAGTTCGAAGTGTCTGTCATAGTGTGAGAGTTGTTACCTTCAATGTTGAGGTAACTCTTTGGAATATCAGGTAAAGACTCTTTATCTCTGGGCCGCTGAGTTACCGTGATTTAACCCCTCATAAATTATCGGGCTGGGGTGTAGAAGTCCTTACAACGAGTAATTTCACTTTTGGTACAAAGAAATAGACATTCCATTTATCTTTATTATTATTATTTGTTTTTTTCGACAATAAAGACGACCTGTCGTCCCCAAGTCAAACGTGAGTGGTTTTCATTACGTGTCGATTTATCGAGATTACATTGGGTGGGGAATTGATCAGGTCAGCCCAAGTCCTGTACATGTTCGATAAAATGCCTCAAAGAACCTCGTCTTATTGGCCCGGAGATTGGTCTGAGTTGACTATTTTGAAATTCAAGCCGTGTTTATATTGTTAAGAATAATAAAAACTCGTTAATTTTTAGAATAAATTATAATTAATTTTTAGAAGAAGGACTTATGAATTTTTATGTCTCAGATGTTTAATTTTTATTAATTAAAATTTATTCAAAATATTATAGATAAAGTTATAATTATTTTAATAAAAAATATTACAAAAATAAAAAACTATTATTTAATTTAAATTAATTTTTAATATTATTTATGTTATTTTATATAATAAATACTAATTAAATTAAATAAAAATAAGATAAGATTTATAAATTATTTTCCATTTTATATTTTATTCTTTTCTTTCTTTATAAACTTAATTTTTTTTTTGGGTTCCTAGTTTTCCATTGCCAACTTGTGTAATTATGAGGATACACAGTAAGCGCTGCAGAAGCGCGTAAAAGAGTTAAAGATGACCATCTTCTTCTTCTTCGAAGAAGCAGCGAGGTTCGGTGTTATGGAGTTCATGCTTCGAATCCCAAGCTCTTCCTCGGTTTGTTTGCTTTCTGAACAACACAGGAAGCCCATCGATAATATGATCTCAAAGCTTAATTCCTGATTATAAACTCGTTTGATTGCACTACTGTGAGATGTTTTTGGACATCGATTTTTATATTTTTCATTATAAAAAGGTAATTGCAGAGCAAATTTGACTATTTTTAGAAGAAAACAGTAAGAGGTGCAATTGAAAGTTTGAATCTGGTAGAGAGAGAGAGAGAGAGAGAGAGAGAGGACCTGAGACTGACGAGCAGGAGGGTCCAAATGGGCGGAGCGCAAGGAGATCATGGCAATCTCAGAAACAGCGGCGTTTCGAACGGCCGGCGCATCACTGACCAAGTACTCGTACCCAGCGTCGAACGCCTCCGACCAAAACCTCGGCAACCGTGCCCTGCTCTGACTGTACACGTCCCACATCCGCCGCACCACTTTCTCTCTCTCTTCCACTTCCTGTATTTTCCAAACCCGGCGTTAAGTTTCTAATCGAACGTACAAAGAAGGCGAGAGATTACAGATAGACAGAAAGAAAACATACCAAAATATCAAGATTTTCGGAAATCGAAGAGTCGAATTCGTCGGAGACTAAACATACCAAAATATCAAGATTTTCGGAAATCGAAGAGTCGAATTCGTCGGAGACTCCGGCGAGATTCCCGGCGGACCATTTGAGAGTGACGGAGCCGGTGAAGACGGACCAGAAGGCGAGGAGGAGAATCACACCCAACACCCAGAACTTGTACCGCGTCTTACCCAAATCCCGGAGCCAACCGGCGTCGGCGCTTTCTTTCCTCGCCGGCGCCGCAGTCGGAGAGTCCTGAACTTTCATCGGCAACCCCCAGATTGAAGCTTTAGATCCCAAAAAAGACAGAGAGAGTTATTAACGGGGAGGAAGGGGAGTAGTTGGGTAGCCATAAAAGAGGAGAAGACTTCATGGCAAATGGGGTCCAGAAGAAGAAGATGCAGACAAGAAAATGGGGCCGAGAAAGAGGTCGGTGGTCTGGAACTAGGTTAACGAAGAGAACAAGATGACACTCAGCCTCCATCTCCTGACACATGGCTGTGGGCCACAACAGGCTTTTCCAAATTCTTCGTGTCCACATCTCGACCCGGCTTGAGCAAGAAAATTAACATTGCCAATTAAACCGAACCAAATCCACATTTTTTTATTAATAAGAACAACTAAAAAAATTTAATTACAACGACCTAACAGTGAGATAAAACCGACCCAAAACCAAAAAACCAAACATAGAAGAAACAAGAATTAAACTGGAGATCGATGTTCTCCTCAGTTCAGTTTCAATTTTCATCATCCAAAACTTAGCAAACTGCAATTCTAACCCAATAGACACTGAGCCGAACCGATTCTCTGCAGTGGATCTTTACTACAGCATTTTATAAAAGTCCATCAATGGTGGATTCTTGAGCACGGCTTTTCGTTTTACCGGTTCAGTCGCAAAGAGCGAGACCATCCCATAATTATTTTCTCTTCTGGGTAGAAATCCTTCATCGGAAAAAAGTAACCAAAATAGCGATGAAGACGAAGCACAAAGACGGGTATGGAAGATTTTGCGGTTGAATCAGTCAAAAATGGTGTTTAATGATGCGTTAATTACATAAACAACTGCAGATTGTATCATCTTCCAGGAAGGCCAGAGAATATTAATGTTCTTCTCTTACTATTTTCATGGAAGAGGAAGAATCTTAGAAAGAACAAGAAATTGGAGAGAGAGAGACAGATCATGGAGTTATGGTTGCTTAATTAATCGGGTTTAGCNCCATCAATGGTGGATTCTTGAGCACGGCTTTTCGTCTTACCAGTTCAGTCGCAAAGAGAGAGACCATCCCATAGCCAAAAATGGTGTTTAATGATGCGTTAATTACATAAACAACTGCAGATTGTATCATCTTCCAGGAAGGCCAGAGAATATTAATGTTCTTCTCTTACTATTTTCATGGAAGAGGAAGAATCTTAGAAAGAACAAGAAATTGGAGAGAGAGAGACAGATCATGGAGTTATGGTTGCTTAATTAATCGGGTTTAGCGACGCGGGTAAAAGGGTAGAGTTGTTTTCACCTTGGAGTTGTTCAACAGTGGCGGAAAATCGACCAGTCCACGTGATTTAAAGACAACCTCACAAACAGGACAGCTACAGCCCTATGGTGCACTTAGAACATGATCAGTCTTTTAAACAGTAATAGCTCTTGCTACAAATTCGAAACTAGTATGATAGAAAACCAAGAATTTGTCTTAAAAATTGGTTGAAAAAAAGTTGAACTAAGAAACCAAGATGAATAAATAGCTAAAACAAAACACCATCTTATTCTATTGATCCAGCAAGAGGGCTATATATTACCTGCACAGAAAATGGAAATCCGATCAAAGATGCCAGACATGGATCCATTTTCTCCTTTCTGCAAATTCAAATCAAAATCAAAGTAAAAATCAGTCGTGGCCGATCTCAGTAAACTCAAAAACTCATTTTTGTTGCAGCAATTCTTCACTTTGACCCAAATAATCTCCTGCTTGCATAGAGCACTAGCAAATACTATGTTCAAAGAAGTCATCTATTTTCTGATTAAATCAACATCTCCTCATTTGAGTATCAATTGAGTCTCTCCTATATAATATATACATATATATATGTATGTATGTATGTATGTATATCATTATACTTACTAAGTGCTTCTCTATTTCAAAATCATTGGCACTTATCATAATAGTTCATCACATTCTATCTCAGGTTCAGACCATAGGGGAGCAGAGAAGAATGGAAATATGAATAACAAAGCTGGATCCCAAAAGAGTTTCAAGTTTTAGAGGGTGCGAGGAAATTCCCCTCATCGATTTGCATATAAAAAACCAGAATAACATCCTAAAGGTATAATCATAGAGAGGAACTATTAAAAAGTGAGACAACTTATAAACCATCAGAGTTCCTGTATCTAATGTCCGCATGAGATCAATAAATCAAGAACGACCCATCAAATTTCAGACACTAGATTTTATCATCCAAACGAAAAATAATAAAGCAAAAAACAGAAATCGTACCTCAGTATCGATTCAGCAAGAAATCCAGTTCTTGTGAGTGCTGATCAATGCCGATAAAAGACCCGCACAGGACAAGAGAAAAGGACCGGAAAACATGCCCTTATTGTCTCGGATGTCCGCAAAAGCCATTAATCCATCTGCAAAATCTTGAATGATCGACAGCTTCTTCATCAACTTCTTCTCCTGCAACTTTTTCATTTTCCTTATTTCCCCCTGATGCTCAAGTCCCTTAGCCAACATCAACTCAACACTCGATTTTAAACACGCTTCGTCTTCTTCAATCAGCCTCAAATCCACGAATTTCAACGAAATACTCCCCAGATATCCAACAAACTCGGCCCAAGCACTGATCTTTTGCAAACTGCGGGAGTGTTTGTTGTCAATCAAGCCGGATTTAGCCAACCAAACAAACTGTTCAACGAAGTAGTACAGACCCTCTCCCCCATACGCAATCAGGGCGAGAGCCAAGTCTTGTTTCGAATCGAAACGCGAATTTCTGAAAGCATTAAGATCTTGGACGAATTTTCCGAGCCTGAAAGCCTTGCGGCTGACTCCGACGCTGGACTCGAAGCTCTTGAGACGGGGAGTGACGGGTAAGGATTCGGGCAAGACAGAGGAGGCGAGAATGATTTTGGTAGCGTACCTGGAGATCTTGAGGAGCTTGTCGACGCCATCTCTTTTGGCGAGGTAAGCTTCGAGGTGGTTCAAAAAGTCTCTTTCTTTGGAGGCTGTTGGAAGAGGAATTTCGGAGCTCGTCGGAGTCGCCGTTGTCCCGGGGGTACTTGAATCCATGGGAGTCGGAGAGAACAATTACACGGCGTCGGCGTTTCCAATGACAGATGAACGCCGCCGGTCTTGAAATCAATGATTCTTGACTAGAATTGTCAAGGATATAGAAAGTGCTTCAGTTTGCGATTGAATCAAATAGGTTTGCGTGCCACGATAAGTTAGTACCCATCTCCCGCAGGCCGCAAGCAGACAAGTTCAGTTCAATCATAGGCTGACCGGACCAGCCCGGTTCATCTGCAGAAGCCCGGTTTGGGAAGCTTGGTGCCGGTCTACATTTGCTTCTAGTTTTATCCGGTTCAGAACTGTGATGATCGTTTTGGCTCCAATCTAATCAGCTTGGTTCCATATTTGATTCTCACAATTTGGATGTCGGGTTTGACCTTCCTGTAATTGAATCGCCCTGACATGTATGAGTGAAGCCGATGACCCTCCAAAAGTTCTTAAGAAAAAGAAAGGAATATCAATCCAACTAGACTCGTGATGAAATAGAGACTTACATTATTTACCGGCCTGAGTCTTGTAAAAATCCAGCCTTTGAATGCAAGATCGCTAGGGGTGACATGACCCTGTGCTTAAGATCATGCTTATAAAGTGAATTAACGCTGTAGTGCATGAAATATGTTAATCTAAAATAGAGTAGAAATAGATAGAAATAAAAGAAAAATACTCCACGGATTGACCACAAACCGCTCCGGCGAACACGATGAGTTAGAACCCTCAGATAACCATCTCAAATAGAAAGGAAATCATTTCACATATATCCAAAAGATGTAGACTACAAATCTAGAGACTACTATTTATATAGAGAATATAACCTGAATTAAAAAGACTAAACTAACCTTAGATAAAATAACTAATAATAATAAACTATACTTAATTTATTACCCAACATATTAACTCGATGATCTTGATGTGGAAGAATAAGCAGTAGGTTTACATTCAACTTCTTCCCATTGTGATTGTATAAACAGAATTCTTTTTCTTCACCTTTTCCTTCTTCGTCTTCTTACCCTGCAGCAAAAGGAGTGTCAGCTTGGGTTGTTTTATGATCAATCCAAATGTGACAGTAAATTTAACAAATGTCCAATAATTTTGAAACTGCGCACCACACCACTATTATCTAGTGAAAAATATATAAAAAAATAGGGAAAGACCAACAATAATCATGGATGATAAGGAGTGCGGTAGGGTAAGTCTTCAAGACTGAGTTAGACTAAGTGATACTAGTTCAACTGCAATCAAATAAATGATAAAGAACACTTTTGACTCTTAATTTTTCATAAAAAATAAAAATTGACACCTCAAAATGTACAAATAAGAAAATCAAATGAGCACTACAACATAATATGGACAAACAATGAGTTCTGATAAACTCATGTTTGCTTCAAAGTCATGACCAGTATATAGCAACAATTCAAATGTATAACGAGCAATGCTACAGAGGAAATAACATAGAGGACGTTACCTTATCTCAAGCCTTGAGGTGCTTGTTTCTTTTTTCTGCCCAAATTTGGTAGAAAAAGGGCAGTTTTCTAACTAAAGCCACTTTGTGTGGTTAAACATAATGATTAAAAACTTTTAGCAGACACAATTGATGTTATCATTGCAGATTATTAACTATAGGAATTACTTTTGTTCAATGCGTTCCATCAGTGATGAAACAGAAAAAGAAACATAAGATTCCTACCCTGCAAATTTAACTGAAACTTGTAAATTTAAAATTTCTAAACTCATCAAGCTGAACAAGCCTAAAGCCTGAAATTATAAGAAAACATGTGAAGCAAGCAACTGTAAAACAAACTCTTCCATGCAACAAGGAAATAGATGCAAATACAGAAGCGAGTTTACAGTCACAAGGAATAGAGAAAAAGAAATGACTTTTGCTTCATTTAGTCCAAGGGAAGTATCAAGAAATGTCAACAGCTTATGTTCATCTTTAAGGCAATCTGTGGAAAAAGAAGTCACACTTTGTTTTGGAAACAATTAATAAATGCAATTTCCAATAAAAAAATGAACTTCACAATTCTACATACACCATTATCTACCAGTACAAGGCTGCTAGTACTTCCAATAACAACTAGAAACACAACTACTCTTGATATCCAAGGATCGTTCAGCAAAGGTCCGCTCATTACAGGCTGCAACAAGAGCAGAAAGTTTTAGAATACTATTGGAAAATTGATGATAACCAATCCTTGCAGATCACATATTAGAAACATTTGTTAAGTATNTTTGTTTTGGAAACAATTAATAAATGCAATTTCCAATAAAAAAAATGAACTTCACAATTCTACATACACCATTATCTACCAGTACAAGGCTGCTAGTACTTCCAATAACAACTAGAAACACAACTACTCTTGATATCCAAGGATCGTTCAGCAAAGGTCCGCTCATTACAGGCTGCAACAAGAGCATAAAGTTTTAGAATACTATTGGAAAATTGATGATAACCAATCCTTGCAGATCACATATTAGAAACATTTGTTTAATATGATACCCGATCTGAACAAACTTAACAATCATCGAGGTTCCACGTAATCATGTCTCATGTTAAGCTCTTGACTACACTTTTCATGGACCAGATCATTAGCCTCAAGGTTATCATCTTAATTTCTTCTTCTTACGCTTTCTCTTCCTTGAATCCGAAGAATTCCAAGATTTTCTGCCTTCTCGATCCAGACCGAAAAACTGAGGGCATTACCTCAGGAGAGACTCTAAATCCCAAATCTGAAAGGTTAAGACCACGAACAGGATCCACCGAAATCGCATTGGAGAAGTGGAACTGGTAACTGATAAGAATCCACAAATGCAGATAATCAAATCGCCTTCTCATCCTACATGATTCAATATGAAACGAGAAAGGATAGCCCATTTCGATTGCAACAGATACCCCATTGGAGGAGAAAAGACTTGTGGGCTAAGCAAGGCTTTTGTATCCAGGATTGGTTGAGAACCATGGTCCATCATGCACACTACCGCATCGTATAACACCTCCCAGAATAGTCCCAAATGATCAGCGTTTTTAAATCCGACGGTTCGCAATTCGCATTACGTGGATCAACCTACAGCTCCGATCCAAGTGAATGAGGATCCACGGCTGAGTTTATTTTAGTAATGGCGGGAAAAAAGAGTGGGAACACCGAAAAGCAAAAACGGCGGAAAGTGTGTTAGTCAGTGGAATGGGTAGTAATCGTGTGTGCTAAGGCGCATACAGACGCGTGAGCGTCGATTCCGAGGTTGTAAACGACAACACCGACGGCGTGGATTTTCCACCCACGTGAGCCATGGGCAACACATCTCGACGTTATCTTTGGTTACGAAATTACACATTTAGGGTGTAACAAATTTAGAAGTAATTAAAACTTAGTTTGATTGACGAATCAGCAGTGCAAGGGTATATACGTCATTTCAATTATCTGTCAGGTCAAAGCGTCAATGCTAATAGACAATGCTGAATATGGCGTCACGTGGCGTTGAATAATTGGTCTATTTCGGGTCCTCGGGATTTATAGCAAAAAAAACCTAAAATCTTTCATTACTCCGCTCAGTGATGTCTCATCATCTGGGTTCGAGATAAATTTTGAAGTCCGAGATTCTGGAATACCAGTTTGATTGCTCATAATCTGAAAAGCTTACTGGATTGAAAGAATCGAAGAAATGCTGGAAACAGTGGAGAGTTCAATTGATGGAGATTATTCGCAATTGCAGAGCTGTGGCGACAGCAGCGAGGAGGAGCTCTCTGTTCTTCCTCGCCACACTAAAGTGGTTGTGACCGGAAACAACCGTACCAAGTCTCTGCTTGTGGGACTCCGAGGTGTTGTGAAGAAGGCTGTGGGTCTAGGCGGGTGGCATTGGCTGGTACTGTTCTTTGGCGATTTAAGTGAAATTTTAGGTTTATTTTTCTCTGATTGCAATCTTCGTACTGATTCTTTGTTTTACTAGTTTTATTGTAAGCCTCGTAAGTTAATTGCATGGTCGATATTGTGGATCTGATGAATGAAATTGATTCTCATAGATTCCTCTCGAACTCGAGTTATATTTTGATTCTCCTTCATCTGCGATGTCTGATTACTGTTTAAAAATTTATTCTGGGTTACTTTCAGAAATGCTGGGAGATCCATTCTGAAAGCTTGCCATTTTATTTGATTTGACTTTGATTACGTTTTATTTTGTTTTTAACGACTAAAGGTGCTTGCAAATGGCATAGAAGTTAAGCTTCAACGGAATGCACTCAGCGTGATTGAAGCTCCAACCGGTAATGAGGAAGAGGATGAGCCTGAGCTTGAAAACCTTCAATGGAATGTTTCGGAAATGAGTGAGTTCCTCGTTTTGTTTGTGTTCCTTGTCTGAAATACTGGTTTTGAGTCCATTGTCGTTTGTTTTCGTTAGTGAGTACACGAAGGAAAACATCCTTAAAAAGCTGTAAATGTAAATCAAAACAGCATATAATTAATGAAATCAGTAAATATATATTTGTTATTTTTCCCCTCGGAAAACAAAATTACAACCTTTTTTTCTGCACGAATTCATCATCTTATCTACTTTTAATCCCAATTTCCTCGAATGTTCAATTGTATCTGATTTCTGACTTGATTGGACCAATGCCTTGTGCGGTCTCCAGCTTACAAAAGAGGCCGTGCGTTGAAGTTTTTATATTTTTTATTCTTTTTCAATCCACATCTAGCTCGGATTATTAAGGAGTTCATCATTTCCTCAATGGACGTTGATAGCTTGATCGGATTCTTGATCTACTTGTCCTTTTTAACAATTTTTTTCCAATTTATATATCTTATGATCTCATCTATTCTGGGTTGCCATTTTAAGAACATACTTGCATTCTCAATGTCTAATTCACAGCATCGGACGACACCCATAAGTTGTACAGATCGAGGCAAAGATCGGATAAGTCGGGTGGGTCAACGAATAGCAGATTATTAGCTGGTTACTCACGCTCTAAAGGGTGCATTTCTCTCCATCGTGGGACCACGGTAAATATTCTCGAACATTGATTTGCAAGTTATTGCTTTTCGAATCGAACAAAGTATATTCATTAACGTCTTTTAAGCAGGTCGACCTGAGTAAATTGGAGACAAAGGCTTTATGGAGATACTGGCGACATTTTAATCTCGTAAAAAAAAATCTTTTTCATAAGTTGCAATAGCCTTCTGTGATTTAAAGTAATCCAAGAATGAATTTTTCTTACAGGTCGATGCAGTTCCGAACCCCTCAAAAGAGCAATTGGTAGATCAAGTCCAGAGGCATTTCATATCACAGGTAACCATAATCCCAAGCTCAGTTTATGTTTCCAGAAGCAGAAACTGTTTTAGAAAACACCTCCTTGACATGGTCCTGCGTCCATTTGCACAGCAACTGGACGAGTTCCAGGTGATAATGGGATTTGCCCAGGCTGCAAAGAGGTTGAAGAGAAGAGTGTGCAAATGAGGAGATGAAACGGCTCAGCTTATCTAAATTCTAACTTATATAACTGGGTAATCTTTCTTAGTTCCTCTCCTGATGTGTATAATACGATGCTGACGTGGAAACCAGACAACGTCCCTGTTTCTCATTTTTAAGGTTTAGTTGTATGATACACGTGATTAGATGTGCCCGGCTAGTTTTATCGTGAAATAGAATTGGAACCATAAGTCATGGTTCTGGATTTTTGAAACTGGTACCATAATCAACGGTTCTAGTTTTATTTAAATTTTAATCTGGTTTTATTTTATATTTAAAAAAATTAAAATATATTTTTTATTATATTTTGGTCGATTTTTAATTAATTGAGCTGGTTTATAATCAATTTTAAGATTTACATTGAATTTTATTAGGGTTTAGGTCAGGTTTTACTCGATTTTAAAAATTGGCATTTGCTTATACATCATGATTTTTTAAAAATTAGAACTAAAATTGGATTAAAATTGACAGTTCTGGTTCGGTTGGCGATTTTGGCCCGGTTTTGCCCACTATTAAATTAGGCAAGACAACAATTTTAATCTACTTAGTTATGTAAAATCCGAAAAAATAATGATAATCAATTAATGATATTTATTTGTATTATTCATAGATATAGAACTTTGGAGATTAGTTATGAATTTTAATCTCTAATAATACGATGGGGACTCGGATGGGCAAAAGGTGATCAAGTAGTCCGACCCGGTGCAGGTCCGAGTACTGGTGGCGTCGTCGTAAGCATAACTATAAGCCGTCGGGCACGCCTGCTTGAAGATCTTTGAGTACTGCGTCGGTGAGCAAGTCTGCGGCGTCGAGAAGCTGCCTGAGCAGCAAAACTCCGGCGACTCAAAGGCGGCGCAGGCGCTCTTGCAAGCTACCACTGCTCCTGAATCCACAACCTGTAACTCCGACGGGCAGTTTCCGTTCAAATCAGCAAAGCAGCCGGCGTAGTTGCAGTCCCCGGTGCCGCCGATCGCCCGAACACCCATTCCGACATTGTACCCATCGACGAGGCTTACGTCGTAGAAATCCATTGGGTTGTTACTGGAGCCGGTGGTGAACTCGACGAGAGTCGCCGGTGGTTTGCCGGGAATCGTGCATTTTAGGGAGCCACAGTCTCCGGTCAGGCATTTTCCGTTGCCGGAAACGTCGAAATGGCAGCCTGTTCGTCCCCAGACTCTGCCGGACCACCCAGCCGAGACGGTGAGAATGGTGGTGGCACCAGATGCCAAAGGAAAACCACCGTCGCCGAGGGTTGCAGCGCCGTTACCGGAAAAAGTTCCCGGCCAAACAGTATATTTACACAAGTTTTGGAGCCTGAATTTCGTCGCAAAACCTGCATTTCCTGCAAATCACCGAAAACCCAAATGAAACAAGAAAAAAAAAACTAGGATCAGCAACCTGCAAAAGCTGGAAAAAGGCTAACAAATACCGAGCGAGAACAGAAGAAGCAGAAGAAGAACGTTGGAAGAAAAGGCCATGAATGAGCTTAAGAAAGAAGAAGATAAAGCTCGCGAAGAGGATGAAGATGACGATGAAAGTTATGAAAAATAAAACCTGTATTTATACACCATAGCTGAGTTGATGGACAATCTTTTCGTGACAGCTAGTAAATGTTATGGGTTTCTTTGCATTTTACATTCAATTTGTCTCTTAAATTGCTGTAAATTAGACAACATATTCACGTGGATAGTTCAAAACTTGTCTATGAAATTGTTTAATCTTTCTCCCCGGATATATTGTCGCACGTTTTATAGAAATATTAGCCCGTTTAACGCATAAACGATAGGTGTAAATCTCGGCATTGGTTCGGACGATCGAACTCAACATTAGGCGAAGATTTCAATTTTAACACTACTAGAAAGTTAGGGAGAGACCTATAATTTGCTGCATGCATGGTGAGAAGGGCTTTGAGTCTTTTTTTCAAGGATTTCCTAACTAGTTTTTGCTCCATCTAGATTAAGTTATTCTCCTAACCCTACATGCTCTTTTGTCTTCGATCTCATTGAGGTTTCCATGGGTTGAAAACTTCGACCAGCCGGTCACAACACTTCACCATATGTGTAAAGGTTTCCATGGGTTCAAATTCGTATGATTTTGTTCGTGGATTATCCGACCAACCACTATACAAAGATTGGTTAAAAATACCGAGTCGAGACACGAGGTCGTTGATAATTATATGGTGGTGGTAGTGAAGATCTAAAAGGAATAAGAGTGGATTAAAAGTTGATGATGAATATGTTAAGACATTTCAATGTTAGGAGTAATAAGGCTGGGTGTATTATCTGAGCCCGTCTTTTTATGATATTTTAATATCAATAATATTATGATTAAACCAAGATTGATGCAACAAAATGTAATTAATGTAATTATAATAATTTTTAACAATTATGATGGTGAGTCACATACGAAGGCAAGGACGATCAAATTTGTTGATTGTGAGAACTTAGCTCATACTAGTTGGGTGCACAATCTTACATCACTTGAAACAGTAAATTTATGTTGCATAAAAGTAACATTCTCATCTATATTCAGAACAACTCTTTTTGAGCTATAAACCCAAAAAGATCTATGAAAACTTCTGCTTAAATCGAATAATATTGTACTGAGAGCATTATGATAGGTGGAAAATGGAATCAAAACATCATTCCTGTTGGAAGTATGCTCACCTTGCAGACGAGGATGCATAAATCTCTTTAAGTGAGGTGAATTGTAGCAACCTATATTGTGAAGGCATTGACAAATCAATATACTATTGGAAGGTGCATAATGTAAGAGAAAGTGAGTGATACAATCTAACATCGCTCGAAAAGCAGAAACGTAAAATGCAAGAGATTCAAATGTGAAAAAAGTGGATTAGTAGCAATCTGTATGACACTTTTTTTGTTTGATTGTCACAATTTATGTAAACTCGATCTATAAAATACCAAGATCTATACAAATAGTCGAGTTAATTTATATTATGTATCAATAGAATTTTCTATATTATATAGTACAACATGTTTTATGTTATAAATTTAAAAATAAATATTAAATTTCGATTACAAAACAGACAATATTATATCAAAAGCACTGAGACATTATAGTTATAAAGTCAAATGTAATATTACTCATTTAATTGCCAAAATTGCTATATTATGTATAAAAGAATACGTATTTTAGAAAAAAAAATTGAGACGATCCAATGAAAAATTTCACACAAGTATCATTATTAATATTTGACTGTCGCACTATTACAAACGATACATAGTAATTAAGTTATCGCATGTCTCATTGTCGTTCATTTGCAAATAACGTTAGACGTAATAACCAAGTCAAACAAAAAAATGTTCGAGCACAACCGAGCCTAACGAGTTCGAATAAAACTAAAGTTCAACACAGACTAACTTGCGAAACCAAATTAAACGAGTCAACTGTAGTTGAGGCACTCGACTGTGGTCTCTTCTAAATCAATTCCATATATGATGTGATATTGCTTGAGCTAGTTTGTTTTAATTTTCATGTCCTCGCCATATAGACAACTTAAATCATATTTTCTAATGGAGATCTCTAATATATTTGCACACATAGTGGATTTTTATTTTTTAGACTTACTCGGTTGGTGTATCGATTTAATGTTGCGTTAATCGTAGAATTTGGTAAATATTAAGAACACGATTTCAAATGTTTGGAGCATATCAAAGCTTTGTGACAAAGCATGATTGTTGTACGATGTGGTTGATGTTCTAAAGTGGAAGATTGGTCGATGAAATATTGTTTTCGAAGAATGTGATATTCAACCTCTTGAGGTTGATTCTTTACCAACACCCACTAATCTCTTCTCAAATCTCGGATTCTCCGGTTACACGATATGAGATTTATCTGCTAAATAAGGCGTATACGACGTATTTTTAATTTCTAAATTAAAAAAAATTAAACGATAAACGTAATATTGCTCGTTGTTTAAAGCATGCACTCTCTAAGATTGTTGCTTTGATTTAAGGTCTAAGATTCATGTATTTTGTCCAAGTTAGAAGCAATAAACTCACCTTTATCTCTTAAAAAAACTTCTTTCTCTCTCTCTAAGAATAAATCATTAAAATGTGTCTATCGACTCGTACAGTGCTATAGCTAACGCGTTAAATATCCATTCTGGGGAGTACGTTCTTAAGAACGAAACTCAAAAGAATTGTCGGGAGACCGCACATATAGTAGAGTATGTGATTTAATTCGATGCAAAATGAAAAATTGTATCAGAACTTGACACGTCGCGAATCTTTTTGAAAGAGCGGGATGACATATATTGTAATTTATATCGTAATA
Organism: Begonia fuchsioides; assembly: GCA_003255005.1. Lineage (NCBI taxonomy): Eukaryota > Viridiplantae > Streptophyta > Magnoliopsida > Cucurbitales > Begoniaceae > Begonia > Begonia fuchsioides. The sequence continues at coordinate 41,448 of QAOC01033464.1, forward strand.
CGATACGAAATTTCAATAATTTTTGCAATAAATAACGCGTAAATAATACATTATATTATAAAACTATGCATCCAAATTAATATACCTCCAAATTAAAGTATTATGCTAAGATGACTTAGTTTTAATGTCGATGAACTTGTCTCTCTCTCTCTCCTAAAAGCGTGTTTGAAGGCTCCTTGTTTTCTCTCTCTAACATGCATAGAATAAAACCCAACTCACGTCTCATCTTCTCCCCGGCACCCTCCGCTGCACCATGGCTAAGTCGCCATTGTTGTCCTTTCTCATCTTCCTCGGCGTCTTCGTTCTTCTCTTCTCTTTTTCCCCGGCCTTCACGCCCCAGCTCTTCAGAGAAGCTCCCCAGTTCTACAACGCCGCCGATTGCCCCGCCGCCGACGACGACTACCTCGATCCTGATATCTGCTCCGCCGACGCAGTTCACATAGCCATGACCCTTGACAAAGCTTACATCCGAGGATCAATGGCGGCGATACTCTCCGTTCTTCAACACTCTTCTTGCCCTCAAAACACCATCTTCCACTTCGTCGTCTCCGTTTCTGCAAACTCTTCGTCTCTCGATTCCACCATTTCAGCTTCTTTTCCTTACCTCAGATTCCAAATCTACCTTTTCGATGATTCCTCCGTCGCCGGCCTCATTTCCACCTCCATTCGCTCCGCCTTGGACTGCCCGTTAAACTACGCCCGGAGCTACCTGGCTGACCTTCTTCCTCGCTGCGTCCGGCGAGTCGTTTATCTTGATTCCGACCTGATTCTCGTCGATGACATTGCCAAACTCGCCGCCACTCCACTCGGCGATAACTCAGTCCTCGCCGCGCCTGAATACTGCAATGCGAATTTCACTTCCTATTTTACGCCGTCGTTCTGGTCCAATCCTTCGTTATCGTTAACATTCTCCGATCGAAAACCTTGCTACTTCAACACGGGGGTGATGGTGATCGATCTTGACCGGTGGAGAGCCGGCGGCTATACGAACAAGATAGAGGAGTGGATGGAGCTTCAGAAGAGAATGAGGATTTACGAGCTGGGTTCTTTACCGCCATTTATGCTAGTGTTCGCCGGAAACATAGCTCCGGTGGATCACCGGTGGAATCAGCATGGGCTCGGCGGCGATAATTTTCGAGGTCTGTGCAGAGACCTTCATCCTGGTCCTGTCAGCCTTTTGCATTGGAGTGGAAAAGGGAAGCCATGGGTGAGGCTTGACGCTAATCGCCCATGTCCATTGGATGCTCTATGGGCTCCTTATGATCTTTTACAGACGCCATTTTCACTGGATTAAATTCTCATGAAGAAGAAGAAGTTCCTCATAAATGGTGACTTTTTCTGATCCTGATTAGGGTTTGGTTGCAGTATATGCTACGTCAAACGGTGAAGAAGAAGAAGAAGAAGAAGAAGAGACATCGGTGAAGACGAATCTGAGTAAATTTTTTATTTTTTTAATAAATTTACATAAAAAAAGGTTTTAAAAAAACTGTATTAATTCATCTACATCTGTATTTATTTATTTATTTTATAATAACTCATATATTAAATAACTCATTTATTTATTTATTTTAAATATTTATATATTTAATATTTATGAATATATTCCTATTTTTACCTTATTATATAACTATATATATATATATATATATAATTTCTGGTTGGAAATTGACTTTTAGAAGTCAGAAGCAAGCTCTTGCCTGGGAAGTTACGGAAGATCGTTGCGAATAATTATTTATTATTGTTTTCTTTTCTTTTTTTTTTTTATTATTTTATAATGGCTGGCGTTGATTTATTCATTCATTGAGCGTGTGGGTCCTACTCTTGTTGGTATGCACATCGTACGGCTGTAGCACGACTTGCCAAAACAGATCCTCAAAGTCTTCAAATTTACCCTCATTTTCAAGCTTCCTACAACTATAAGAAATCTTTAAAATTAATTAAATACGTGACAAGAAGATATGTGTTCAAAAATTATGGTAAGATTCAAGGTATCGATGAATAATCTTTATTTGCCTGAAAATGCATAAATATCGGGATAGATCGGTGGACCGACGCAGCAGAATCCAACGATGACCGCTGAACTTTTTTCAGCAAAAAAATCACGGGCAGATGGATGATCGTTAAATGGATATACTATGTAATGTACAATGAATTAATCCCCCAACGATCGGCCTCTGCCTCTATCGAAAAAATTGTAATATAATCGTCCCCACCACGAAAGAAAATGACTAAAGACGGCGGGGAAAAGCCGGAATTCCCAATCGACAATCAACCAGGAAAAGTACCCGTCATTCGAATATGTTGAAGAGTGTTCGAAAGACCATATTTATTGACTGCATTGTGACCGGCTCTGAATCCCATTCCATAAATCGGCGACATGTCCGATTCAATCTGGTGTTTGAAGAACTCGCCGAGTTTTCGCTCGAATTGCGGCCTCGATCCTTTTTTAAGCACAGAAGACGAGCTTGAAGCTCCATTGATCAGCGAGGCAAGCTCGGAAGTTAACCACATGTGAGCTAGAACCTGACAGATCCCTTCTTCAACTTCTTGACTCAGATTTCCAAAACCTTTTCAAAAACAAAAAAAAAAAAAACATCAGACGATTCGGGTAGAGAGGTGATTTGTCATCGACTTGAAAATACCGTTAAGTCGAAGCCATGCGTGCATAAGTTCGTGGGCTAGAATCGATCCAGTGAGCAACCTGAAAAACAAAAACCATAATCTTTATTTTTAATCTTAGTTTCATATCAAATTATCAATTTGATCTTTGTTAATCATACCTTGGGAAACCATAAAGGACAAGAATCGCAGTAACCTCGCACCTTCGCTTTACCTTGTAGGGTTCGGTTATCATGTTCATAGCCCTGTTTCCGACCCCAAACTTCGGCCTTCTCGAGACCTGCATCTTCATTGGTTAGAGAAAGAGAGAGAGAGAGAGATTAAATATAGAAATTTGCAGAAACTCTTACAGATTTGATCATTTGTTCTTCTGATAAACAGAGGCCTCTAGTTTCAGGTACTCGATGATAACCCTGATCGAATAAAAAAACCGGTTAATCTTAAAAATCGATGAAAAACCACTCGGTTTTTCCAAGAACCGATTCTTACGTGCTTTTCTCCATCTCGAGCTTCATTCAACGCTTGCTTTTCAACCAAAAGCAAGGGCACTTCCTGCTCCACCTTCATATTCAAACGCTCATAGAAATGTAGAATCTGAAAGTAAAGAGGTTGACATTCTCTAGTGTCCATGATAGCCGAATCTAGACACTCGAGACAGAGCTTTCGACCATCGTCCATGGCGACATATCCCGTCCCATGTGGCTGCAAACAATAAAGCATTTAAAAAACTAGTAAGAAATCACTAAAACTCGACTAATTTCTTTAGAGTAATGTTTGATTTACCTTTTTAGTTTATCCTATTATTGCACACGTTAATATGTCAAGTAATAATTTATCTAATTAAAATATATTTAATGTACTATAATTAAAATAATTATTTATTATATTTATTGCATTAATCACGACTTGATACGTCAGAAAGCATGCTGAGAAGTTAAATCTAACATTACTCATTTCTTTAAAATACATATAAACATCTCTTTAACTTCATTAAGCCAGACCTCCATTCGCTCGCAGCTACAACAACGAGAAGTGGAATCATATTCGTGACAAGGGCAGTATTTCTGAACCCAAAACGGATGCGCCCGATATTCAATAAGACCAGCAGGATTTGTTGGAATCTGTCACAAGTTACATGAGCCAAAAAAAAAACAATATCAACTAACATTGAGTAATTCAGAACAAACTCATTTTTATTTTTAATGAATAATGTTAGGTTTACTTTCTTATCATACTTTCAGACATGTCAAGTTGTGATTGATACAATAAATATTATAAATAATTATTTTAATTATAATACATTAAATGCATTTTATTTAAATTAATACTTGACATATACAATAAGACAGTATGCTAATAAGATAAATTGAACTAAGCAAATACTGATCAAGTGATGACAAGAAAAAACCGTACAAAGTGCTTGCAAACATCGCATTTCGGATGGTAGCTCTCCTTGTAGCAAGACTTGTGGTATGGATAATTTCCGGACGTAGAGAACTACACGACAAAAGTTACATCAGCTTAGAAGACTAAAAGCATTTGCGTTCGAATGATGTTTTAGCAATTAACTTATGCCTCGTAATCTGAAATTGGCTGGTTACAAGCTCGGCATCGGAAACACTCAGGATGCCAAATTGCGTTGAGGCAATTCAAATATCGCCCATAACCAATGTCACCGTTGCAGCCAGCACACGGCCTGCATAAAAATATATTATTTGATCATTTTTCTTTTCATATTTAAAGAAATTGGCCCTCAATTTTCTGTATATATAGAAAAAAAATTCATTTTACCTTGAACATTTGAGGTATCATATACCTAGAACAATTTTTTCTAACAACCAATACCTCAAACCTTCTGATTTTTCATACAACATTGTTGACAATTTTTTTAACGTCAATTTATTGGTCAATAGCTCTCTTCATTTTACATTCTTAAAATAAAACATTTTTGCTCAAGTTTGATAACCATGCTTGAGAATCATGTTAAAATTTCAAAATTCATATGAAAAATTTGAAATTAAAGTTGGGTTTAAGGATAGATGCATCTCGGAAGCAATCGAGGAAGATTAGAGCTAAGAAGGGCATACAAGCGATAAATAAAGACAAAATGACGTTGAACAAATTGAAGGCAGAGGGTTTGGTATAAAAAATCAAAAGGTATGATTGTTGATTGTCAGAAATATGCATTCAAGGTATCTAGTGAAAACAACAAAAACGTTCAGGATGTTCATTGAAGTTAACCCAAAAAAAATTCAATCAATCAAATCTTATTTACCTGGATACCCCCATGGGGAAGTAGATCGGGAAAGGTTGGTAAATATTTCCATTCAAATGTCGAGGAGGAGGAGATTCCACATTCATGCTTTCTTGCATGGCTCGAGCAAGTTGTTCGTCTTCTTCCAGTTGAGAATGGTTATCTAACAAAAGAATTGAACCAAATAATGTCAAAGTGAAATAAATTGTTGTATAATTACAGTAGACAATCCTTCAACTCACCAGCCCTGATATTACCCTTCTGATTTTCCAATAGAGAAAGTGCAATAGCTCGATCGATATCTTCATGCTCGTTCTCTGAACATAAATCCTACGTTCAATTTTGCACCAATTATGTTAAGAGAGAACCAAACTTCACAAAGTATTTTGCCTAAGTCTAATCTTAGCTAAATTTCAAAGTTCTTAGGTGAATATTAACAGCAATTTTGTGATTGAAACAAGTATATGGACTTGAAATTGAACCCAATCGATGAAGCACCTCGGAACCAGATGGAACGCAAGAGTCCGGATCCTCGTCGTGCCGTGATGGATAATGGTCTCTTTGGATTTTATGGCTGGAGCCAGCTTTTAGAATTTTTCTAAGCCAACCCATAATCCACAAAGATGATCTAAAGAAAAGCCTATCTAATACTTCCCTGAAAAAAAAAAAAAGAAAAAACCTACTCAAGCTCAAAAATTCTTCACAGCAACCAACAGACATGTATAGAATTGATCTATGATTTCTCAAACCGAAATATTTGCAACGAACTACAAAACATTTAAGTTTTACAAACTGAACACCTAAACTCAACAATTTCGTCACAAAAAAAATCTAATGAGAGCAACGAAGAAAAGGAGAGGACAAACAGCAAACCTTTGACGAAAAAATCGATCGAAAGAGATTCAGAATGATCCAACGGACGGATCAAAAGAATCCTAATGTCCAAGTAAAGCAATGATTTTTACAAATATCCAGCAAAAACGAATTTCTCTATCTGCTTCTGGCTTCGTCTCTGTCGCTGCCTTCCTTCTATCTTTCTATACAAGAAGAATAACACGCTGAGTAAATTCAGAGGCCGTACACAGATTAAGCTAAGAAAAAGGATTTCGAATTTGAAGGGAATTTCACAAGTCAAAGCACGAAGGCGTTCTAAATTTCAGAAAACCCTTTTGTCGTAATCCAAAAGGAAGCGAGGTCGAAAGATCAAAACCCTTGATTTTGTTAATTAATCTAATGATTTGCGGTCCAAAAAAGCAACCCCTTTCGAGTTTATAATCCCTCTGCCAAGAACACCCAAAACAAAGCCATCGATTCCTTGAAAGTTCAGGAACTTTCTTACCTGAATGTAAATACTAAACTTGGGTTTACACTGAATTGTCAAAAAGATGAAAGTCAGAATCACAGAAGAGACAAGATCAATAACAGAACTAGGAATGGCTAGTCCTGAAGCTATATAGCATGTTAATATTGTTTTTGACTGATTTAAGGTTTGCATAATTATTTTTTAATATTATCAATTTATTACATTTTTAGCCAATATTATTCTTATATTTAAAAAAATAGAAAATGTCACAACTACGTTGATTTATAAAATTTGAAAACGTGTGGTCAAAGGCTTTTATTGCATTTTTATTTAACTATTATGGTCACATTTGGCAAACCAGTTCAAAGCTTCAATCTTATTTTATTTAATTTAATCATAATATATATATATATATATATATTATCTCATCGGCGTGGCAAAGGTGGATTGGCAAATCTACCAACATTCCCGTTGAGTTTTGGCTGGTTCCATTCTATTATTATGAATGTCGTAGTTGACAATCAATGCTAGTTGTGCTGTTAAAATAATCAATTGTTTAGTAAATTAACGTTTCAAAAATGGTTTATTTTTGGTAAATTACAATATTTAATTGTTTTCAACCATAAATAAAAAGGGTTTTAACGAGTATGAACATCCCATAAAATAAATATATATCATGATATTAAAAATCAATAAAACATATTTTTTGTTATTGTGCTGTAATTGATCTAGTTAAAGTAAATTTAATATGTCGCAATTAAAATATTTATGTATCAATCACAGTTTGTCATGTCAACAAGTACAATAAAAATGTATGTTCAGAAAGTAAACTTTGAATCACCTTATTTTTTTCCAGTAATGTTACATTTACTCTATTATTATACATTCTTGAAATAAAATGGATGTTGACGTGTTGAAAATATTAATTTAATTAAAATATAGTTAATGAAGTAAATAATAATTTATTATTTATTGTAACAATTATTGATTCACACTTTATTGTTTATTTTAAAATGTAGTTATTTAAAATTTAAAAGAAAAATTATTTGGGGAGATTGACAAATGAACTAGCATTTGACTGCTAATTAGGAGTAGAAATGGTTCGGTTTGGTGCAATGTGATGTTGGATTGAATTTAATTTGGTGTTTGATTTAAAAAATTGATAATGAACCAAATATATTTTAGATATTTGGTTCGGTGTAGGGCCGGTTTTCAATTTTTATCGGTTCGAATTTAATTTTAAGCTTGAATTTAGGCTTTGTTATTTTGGTATTCAATTGTTTATTAATCTTTTATAGGTTTTTGGTCAGTTAGGGACCGATTGTTTTGGTTTTTTATTTTTAGTCATTTTAATTGATTCAAATTTATTCATTTTGCCACATTTCATTTGTAGGGTTGATTTGCACGTTCAAATATGTATATATATATACTTAATGCAATAAATTTATGAAATTCAAATAAATTCATCGATAATATCTTATTTAATTATCAAAGAATCAACTACTAGATTTGAATTTGAATTCAACACATTTTTAAGTTTCATCATTTATATTTTCATCCCTACTGCTAGCCGACTCACCGTCGTAGCAAGCTTGGGTCTCAAACTTGTTTTAGTTGAATTGTGATTGATCTAGTTAAAGTGCATTTAATGCATTATAATTAAAATAAATATTTATTATATTTATTAAACTAATCATTACTCAACACAGCAAATACTATAGAAACATAGTTGTTACAAAAATTCGGAATTCCCCGCCCTGAAGGCCCTCACACCCCGGCCTGACAGGCTGTGAAGGAGTAAGCTACAGTAACTCAGCAACCCAAGAATGAGAAGTCATTTTCCTGATGCCCCAAGGAACTTCCTCAATATTAGAGGTAACAACTCTCACACTAAGACAACGCATGATTCAAACTCAGACACTTGTTACTAGATCTGTCATCTCTCGACCATAGTTGTTGATTTAATGATCTCCATTAATTATCACAACAATCTAAGCAAATCAAACAATGAGAGTTGAATTCGCCTTCTCCGATAACAAAAGGTTAAATTTTCAAGGGAACAAAAGAATGAATGCATTAGCGGGCGCATTCGGCGGAGAACAGAGAGCTACAAACAAAAGATGTCCATGGAAGTCCATCACCAAAACCAGGAAGGCATAGAGAAGCATGCAAGATGGAAAGGAAACTACAAGAGATCAGCATTATTCCCCTCATAGTAATTGCTTTAACATTTCATAATATAGTTGCAGACCAAACATGGAGGAGACCATAATATCCATTCTGTCGCAAAATCAAACATCATCGTCAGAAACCTTGATTCTGTCATGTAACTGCCGCCGCTTTATTAGTTTCGTGCGGATCATAGAGAGTGTCTGATACTTTTGAGGGAGGCCAGTATCTGAACACTGATCTACCAACAATGTTTTTGACAGGCAGAGGACCCCTGACATAAAAAAGGTTAAAATCCAATTTAGGCCTGAGTTTCAGGTAAATAGCTCGATTCGGGCTCGAGCTTAAAAAAAAATCAATTTGAAGCTCCTCAGATCACCCTCCTAGGGACTTAAAGTGATATTTTTTTATGAATGTTTACCAGATATGAGAATCGAAACTGTTGTTCCGGTTGTCTCCCATCACAAAGACGTAGCCTTCAGGAACTAACTGCAGAATCGTGCAAGAAATAATCGTAAGTTCAAACATTTAAAATAAAACATAATGAATTCTTGGGTATTGATGCGGGTCGATGAGTTACCACTGGATCCATTTCATATGTGAGTGGCTCTAAGATGAAATCTTCGTCTTTCACTTCACCATTCACCAATAAACTCCCATCTCGGACCTGGAATAGAACGAGAAAAACACATCGTATAAGAGTTTATAGAGAATAATAGTAAGCAAAGCAAGCAGAAATTGGAATATTAAGTGTAGTTAAGAACTTACTTCGACTGAATCACCAGCCTTGGCTACGATTCTTTTGATGAACACATCACCTGAACTATAGCCAACCTCCTGCGTGGTTTATGAGATAGAAAACTCAGTACAATTGATCAAATGATAAATACAGTAGAATTCTCTGAAGCTTTAAAATTACAAACATGGTCCATAATACCTGCAAAATTGGAGGAGCTTTAAAAATTACAATATCTGAAACCTCAGGTTTTCTGAAAAAGTATGATACCTGAAATAAAACAAACGAACAGTGCAAACTCAATACCAGAAAACAGAAACAAATCAACCAATTTGCTCAACCAATTTGGATTAACAAGAGCTTAGTTGTGCACAATGCTGGAATTAGTAATCATTGCCCACCAATTATTGAGAATTTTAATCAAAGGAAAAAAAAACATTTTCCATCAGCGAAGCAGAAGAACCAAATCGATTAGTGACCACGATTTTCTGCTTGCATTAATTAAGACTCACCTTCTCAGCGAGAATGCGATCGCCTACATCCAGAGTAGGAGACATGGAAGCAGAAGGAATTGATCTGGGCTCGGCCAAAAATGACCGGAAGAGGAAGCTAACAGTCATGGCTGTAAACACGGCTTTGGCGTCCTCAGAACAAATATTCAATAAGCGGGAAATCCAGCTACTCTTTCCGAATCCATCACGGCTCAATTGAGCGCCCCCAGTCACTCCAAGATCATCGAAATGTGTCCCCCCTTTGTCTACATCGCCACCTTCAGGACACTGAATAGACTCGTCACAAGGAAGCCCCTTCGACCCCTGTAAAAAAGGTATAATCGAAGAAGCTTTAAACGGAGAAACACCGAACACTCCCATCGCCATTGACGAGGTACCAGACGCGTACGCCGTTGACTTCATTATCGAGATCAAACCCAGAACTACAGGACTCTTACAGTTATCTCCAAAAACTTCCCCAGCAAATGTGCTATAAGAACAATTAGAATTCTTGATCCCGCGATTTCCTCCGGCCGATCGACAATCGGAGCGGTAACTGCGCGCGGGGACGGATGTGTCAATCTCCGTCTTAGGGTTCGGGCCGAAAATACGAGATCGGACCCAACACTCCTGCAATCCGCGGCAATTCCCCGCCCGAAGACCGGCGGAGGAGGCTAGATTCTGCGCAACATAGCCAGAGTAGGAGAAGGTAACCCGGATAGCCATAATAACAATCTTGATTAGAAAAGTAAAGATCTGAAACAGGGTGTCCTCGAGGACAAACAAATCAGAACGACACAACCCTAAGCTCGGAAAATCTCCATTTCTGCCGAAGAAAACTGTGAATAAGAGACGGAATGGGCGAATTTGAAACGCGGATTCTACAGCAGCAGGAGGAGAGAAAAACAACCCTTATCGAAGCAAGAAAACACAATCAGCGTAAACAGGAGCTCTAGCGAGAGAAAGCTCGCAAACTCTCACCTCAGAGAAGAGAGAGAGAGAGAGACGAGCGGCGACGAAGAAGAAGGAAAAATTGGGGCAACATAGAAAGGCGTCGGCTTATAAAAGCAAATGAGTCCTGTATTTTCATCACTAAACTCACCCTCATCTTTCATATAATTACGATAATACATTACTAATAATTTACTTTTTTAAATTATAAATTTATTTCAATTTCTTCATTTATATCATAATTACTTATCAAATCTGTATTAAATTGGATAATCTCCTTCAAATAACAAGGAATAATTCTCGTAGAAGAACAAAAAATTACCAACTTTCTTCATAGTGTTCGTTTTGTAATTATCTGAGTTATCAAGGGTATTTAAAATCACGATATTTTAAGTTTTTTGACTCTTGACCATTGCATCAAAGACACTTCTCGTGTCCTTCCTTGGTCACTTCGCTCGTCTGAAAATTACGTTACTAACCCTTGTTCACATGTGCTCCCCGAGTAATCTTGCATGGCACTTCCGACTTTTCACTAAATATATTCTATAATTAATAAATACTTTTCCAATTTTTAACATCACTGACCAAATACAGTTAATAAGTGAAAATATATTACAATAAATATATTAATTTTGAATTGTAAATTAAATGTATTAAAAAAGATTAGCCATAAAGATGAATGAGCCCGAAGGCGTGACGTAAGCACNTCTTACCTGGAATACCCGGATCCAGGTAAACAACATTTCGGAAAGATTTAAATTTCGGGTAGACCCAAAAATACCCGGATCCTACCCGGGATACCCGAATCAAGGTATTTTTCTATTTTTCGGATAGGTCCGGGTTTTGGGTACTGCTTCATACCCGAAACCCGAACAGAAAAAATACCCGATCCGTTACCCGTTTGCCTACCCCTAGCTAAAACGCATTATCTGCGGAGTTTTGGGCCGGAGCATGATATTAAAATCATTTTAAAGTTCAAATTGCCAAATGATGAATTTTAAATTTTATGTATATGCTGCAATTATCTTTATAGTTTAAAGAGTAAGTTTATATTAATGAAAAAGACTATTGGGAGAGGGACGAGACTCTTTTTCGGATTGAATTTGCTGATCCATTACCCTACTCCATTTTGAAATGGGCCTTTGTTTTAAGCAAATGTAGAACCCGGCCCACTTTGGGCCCATCATCCCCCATATTTACTCGGCCCATATTTTCTCATTCAACCAGTTTTTGTAAAAATGAATTAATTTCGAATAACAGCGAAGAAAGGAAATTTAAAATTAATTAGATCAAATCAATTTTATTCATAAAATGCGTCACTTGGCCCAGGCAAGGCCCATCATAGCCCAGACTAATCATATATGGTATATATCCACGTGGCATTTGACTATTGGTTTAGCTAGCGGAAAACCTTTAGATCCCATGCTCTGCTGCTGCTGACGCCATAGCCATCTGATTATAATCAGGCGCGCTCTCCCACACGCTCCACACTTTCACTGATTTGTCCAGGCTCCCACTGTACAATATCCGCCGTTGATTTTGATCACCCACCTCTCTCTTTGAATCATCTTGCACAGCCAAGCACTTCACTGGCCCACTGTGACCGGCCAATACGGATACACACGTGTGAATCACTCCCTTTCTTCTCCACACGCATATGGTCTTATCAGCTGAACCGCTGAACACCATGTTCCCATGCGCCGCGAGACACAGAATAGCAAGCTTGTGACCTTTGAGAACGACGTCGTTTCTCAAAGTCAACTTCTTCTCCAACGACCAGAAATTTACGAGGCCATCGGAAGAACCTGAATAAACAAATGACCCGCCGTCGTTCACGGCGAGAGCCGTAACTGCGGAGTCTTGCTTTAGAAGAATTTTGACGAGGGTATGTTTCGTTCCTTTTCCTCTTTTCTCTCTCTGCCAAATCTTGACCGTACCATCGGCGGAGCCGGTGAAGACAAATCCGCCGGAGCTGGTGACGACGGAGTTCACGGCGTCGTCGTGGACGAGGATGGACTCAATGCATTTCGAGTCGTGGAGTCTCCATACTTTCATGGTTCGGTCCCATGACGCAGAGTAAAGAAACTCTTCGTCTTCGCTGATGCTCATGCAAGAGATGGCGTCGGTGTGTCTAATCCAGAGAGTGCTCCGATGGCGTCTAACTTCGACGTAATTTTTCAAATGAACGGAGGTTCTCAAAACGTCTTTTAGAGTGGGCAAAGTTCCGGCTCGTTTATGAATACATTGGTTCTTATCCGATAATCTCCAGATCCTAATCTTTCCGTCTTGGTGACCCGTGAAAATCCTCTCGCCGGAGATTACAATTGCTTTGACCAATCCGCTACTCGATTTAAACCCAGAAAATTCTTGAAAATTTTTCCAAACTCGAATAACTTTGCTATCGGAGCCGGTGTATAAGAGCTCTCCAGACGAAGCAAGCGAGTAAATATGACCTTCTTCTCGAATAAGGGAGCCTATAAGGGCATTCTGCGGCTGCCTGCACTCTCGAAACTCCGGCCATGGAGGATTTGAAAATGGCGTCGTTTTTATCCAAGGTGACATGGTCATCGGAGACCCTTCGCCGTGATGCATCGCCGGGAACCAGCCGTCGTTTCCTGTTGATGAAGAATTCGGATCAGAGTACGATACAGCGCCAAATTTCGGCATCGTCGTACCATTTGATCCCGGAAACATCTCCATCGTAGAGTTTGACAGTTAAATTATTATCCGATTACAAAGGCGAAACAAAAACTGAGAGGGAGTTTATCGATGGTCAAGAGAAAATGGAGGAAAGGCAAGCTAAGAATACGAACAATGGCGATACAAGTGGATATATATCCTCAAATATGAGAGGGAAAATGGAAGGAAGAAGACGGGATTAGGGCTAAGTCCCAACAGTTTATTCGGTTGGAATTTGAACATGAAAAAATATATTATTTGTTTGACCATTTTGGGCTTCCATGTTTTCCAAATTTACAAAAAGGCTATGTAGGTGGGGTTATTGACCAATGAAACACTGCCAGAGTGGTTTCTAAAAATAGAAACCAAACTCAAAACTTTACTATAAAGCATTCACATGTGCATCCTAGCACAATTAACGACTTAAAAAAAGCTATAAATTATGATTAAATAATGAGAAATAACTAGTAATTGAAAGGAAGGATTAATTATTTTTATTTTCTAATTCTTCGACAAATACGAAACAAAAAATGCCTCTTGAGCGAAGAGAAGTCATGCATCGAGTTCTCACAATCAATGAGAAAAAATGTAGCACTTACTGTGACAACTCGTCCAGATAGAGAGAATTAAGATGTGCAATTTTATATCACTTAGAGTAGTAGAAGCTGATGATAGTTTATAGATGAGATTTGCATTTTGAGCATAACTGAACACTAAAGTTGGACAAACCCCTCTACAAAGCGAACAATATTTTACTGATAGAGTCGAACATGCTACACTTGTAAAGAAAATAAGATCTCAATTATGAAACCCATTGCCCACAAAGAAGAAAAAAGCAAGGAAAGAGACAAATCGGGATTCTAACCATGGAAGAAGATGGCTCGCACTATAACTAAGAATGAACAAAGAGCTATTTTTATGATTTTTCTTAATTAACGAAAATATAAAGGTGTAAAGGTTTGCAATCTTGCATAGACTATGAACGAAGATTGAAAATAATTTATAAATGAGTTTTTTTTTTTGTCTCTAACTAGCATAACACATTTTTGGAAATAGCCAAAAGAATATAGTCGTGCAAGATTCGGTCTAAAACAGACAATATTGTACTGGCGAATCTCAAAATTTCGTACTTATAAAAAGAACGAAACCTCAAATAATGAAACCCTTGGGTCGGGAAAAGGAAAAAGGCAAGAAGAGACACAAAATTGGAATTCTAACCATTGGAAGAAGATGTCTAGCACTATAACTCATAATAAAGAAAGTGCTATTTTTCTGATTTTTCTTAATTAACAAAACTGTTACACGTCCAAGACTTAGAAAAAAAGGACAAAAAAAAGAACTAAAATTAGAAGGGTTTCTTTAATCTAGCAAGTAGGTATCGTGGCCGTTGATTCAAAAATGCAAATCAAAAGGGGAAGGGATATCTTTAAATGTTGGAACCCTAGGGCTCTCATCTGTCCTTGGTAACGCTCTAAATGATGCAGTAAACTCTAGATTGTGACACGTGCCTAACCAAAACCCTAGGCAATCTGTAAAGCTCGTAACCGTAGTTAAGCTAACCCTTGGTTTCTAGGCACGTGTCCACCACTTTATTTAAAATTATATTTCTATCTATTTTATTTTGATATTATTCATTATTTTAATTTCTGACCACATATAAAAAGGATACGTCTTTCGATTTTCTTTTATGTTTTTATATATTTTATTTTTATTTTGTCAAATAGTATTTTAACTTTATAATAAATATTTAATTTCTTTTATTGAATTTTAAAATATATTTCTATCTTTTTTTTATTTTTAATTTCATTTCCCCATATGGATCATGGAAGTGTCCAGTCACTGCTGATGCTGTCTCTGGCTCGGCCAAACGACTTGGTGGCACTGCCGTCGATGGTAATGGCCGCCTTATCTGGCTCGAATCACGCCCTACAGAACAAGGGTATTTTATTTTTTTGTTGGATTTTCTTATCTCTTCAAGCTAATTTACTTTCTGAAATAGATTCTAGTTGAAGTTTAGAAATTTTAGACGAATGAGTACTATTTGTGCTTTCAGGCGTGGAGTCCTCGTAAAAGAATTGGAGAATCGTGAGAAAGGACCTGTTGATATTACTCCCAATGAGTATGGAGGTGGTGCATTCAAGGTGTTGGGTGAACGGTCATCTTTTAAAATTTCAAGGATCAGAGACTGTACAAGCAATCAACTAGTGATGGAGGTAATCTTATCCTTCCCCATGCTTTGCAAAAGTTGACTTTATTGATTATTCAAGATTAAGTCCATTGGTAATTGATTTATGATAGAGAACTAGGAGTCCCAATTTTTTTGAATGTGAGAGCTGGTAAGACGAAGTGGAGGATCTTTTTCAGTAGTATTTTCATGTACTTGCCACTGAGGGCTAATGTTTAGCCATGGTTTATGAGTAGGTTCTTCTCCTGTAGTTCTTACTCCAGACTGTAAAGGAAGGTAATCTTTTAGAATGCAATTGTTTATAGAATTAATTGGTCATACTGTGATTTTCCAAAGTGATGATAAAAAGTATTTTGCTGTTTGACTATTTTTGTTCTAGAAAGTAGCTTAAATCCTGCCACCACTATTGTTTCAATCGGGCTTGGCAATGATGGTGTTCTTAAAATGTCTGAATTTTCAGTTACTTTCCACTTGTTTTTATGTTTCTTTTTTTTCTTTTATGCTTGTTGTTTTTGACAAATGCAGAACCAAAGGTATTGATAAGTGGTAGTGACTTCTAATGCTTTCCCACGAGTGGGATCCTAAGGGGGAAAGGATTCCCTGGATTGAGTGGAATCATCTTAACATGCCTTGGGATAAATCAGAACTTTGGGTTTGCTACTTCTCTGAGACCGGGTAAAGTTAGCAGCTTTTGCATTTGCATGATTTTATTTCAATCTTCTACAACTGATGTTGAATTATATAAGTGGGAACCAATTCCTCTTCATCCTTTTCTCTTCTTTTTTTTTCATCTTTGAAAATGTTACAAATATATTATACAAGTTTGTTAATGAATAGCAATAATTATATTACCTAACTGCTTAAATTTTCCGCTCATCGTGGTATTGGCGTAGGGAATCTTGAGCACAAATTTCACGCATCTCAAAAACTAACCGCATCAAAAAAATGAAAACATTCACGTATGAGTTTTAACTAAAAAAAATTATTCTACAGGTAAGAAGTTGATTAAATTAATCTCAATAAAAAGCAATAAGTGTATGATATTGTTGGTAATTTTATCAAAGTTAATTGTTATTTTAATGTCAATATATTGCTGCTGAAGTTGTGTTATATGGACAAAACAGAGAAATAAAAAGAACATCAGAAAATGCATTCTGAAACTAGAGAAAAGAAAGAAAAGACAGAAAATTTCCTCTAAGAATTTCTATAAATTGATAATAATGAGTTATAGCAATTACTGAATCTATCTGTTATTAAATAGATAAACTACATAATCAAAATAGCATAAAAGTTAAAATTCTACTTAAGGATTTTTTGAAAATAAAATAAATCTTCTTGAAAACATTCAAAAAGATAAATTGTATTTGAGATATTAAAACTAATAAATATGAAATTATAACAACTAATTTTTTTTATATGAATAGATCGACCTACTTATAGGGTTGCTAGTCCTGCATCACAATACTTACTTGTAATTAAATTTTCTGCTGTTCGTCTAACAATCATGATATTCTTTCAAATTCTGAATATTTAAAATCGTGATAGTATCTTACTTTGCTTACCAAATTAGGCTTTCACAATCCAGTGGAAGATTATCTACTACCACAACAGTTATTAGTGTGATTCTTTTATCTGCTACCGCATCAGTTATTAGCAATTTACCGCATCGGTTTCGTCCGATCTTGTAGCATGTCAGATTTTTATCTGTTTTGTAGGAAATGTTGGCATCTTTTTTCAGAAGGCAAAAAATTCTTTTTATTTGTCATTTTGAAGTTAAGAGTTTGAGTCCTTGAACAGGTAGCTGACTTGAGCATGTTGAGAGCAGAAACTCACAAGTTTGAGTCTCATTACATTGATTATCTTGTCGGTAAGTGATCTGATAAAGTGTGATGTATTCTTTGGTTTCATAATGTTCCAATAAATTTTAGAGTGCATCTTATGCAATATTTGGGTTTTTCCCTCAGATCAAGCTCGTAAGATTTACAAGGCACTGAAAAGAACATGGCTTACCTGTTGCTTTGGTAGAGTATGAACGAGAAGAACATGGTTTATGCAAGGTAAGTCTATGTTTATCTATTTATTGCCGAGTAATTATAAGTTTATCTTTTTGACATACATTCTTATTGTACATACTGACGTGTTGAATTTTGATTGATGTAATAAAAATTTTAAATAATTATTCTAATTATAATACATTAAATGCATTTTAACTAGAACAATCACTTTAACTAGACCAATCATAATTCGACACGTCAACGTGTACAATAAGAGAATATTCTAAAAAGATAAACCTATGATTATTTTCTATTGTCTGCTTACAAGATTCAAATATTAGTCAAACAATACCTTGGCCTGATATTATATGCAGGTTGAGAACATCAAGTTTACTCGAACAACAAATGGTATCTTTGCCGGTCTTATTGGAAATTTCACTGTCGCCAACGAGATTACTCCTATCAAAATCGATAATTTCGACTGAAACCTAATGGATAGGTAAATCAATTTAGCAAGCTAATGAGTTGCATTTTTACTGAAATTTACTGCTTATTGATCCCTCAATGCACATTGTTGTAGTGAACTTGAACAATCTCCTCAATTCTCTCTAAGAAAACAGCCTATCTCAACTGTCCTCCCATTTAAACCATGCAAGGGTGGTTCTTCAAAGCACACCACTGCTGCTTCCAAACTCTTTCCCTCATTATTTCGATTCATACAAAAATATCTTCCTTCTTTAAATATCCAGTCTTGAGAATCAAAATAAAAAACAACTGGTTAATCCTACCACTTATTAAACAATTTAATTCCCTATTTCTTTCCTTTTTATTTAGATATTAGGTAAAGTGCCATCTATCCTGTTTACCAGACGACCTATATGCTCTTGAGAAACTCAAGTCTAGCTCCAATGCCGGAATCTTTCAACCTTTTTCATCTGCGAAATCATTTTGCTACTCTGCCATCATTTCCCTCATTAAATTGGAACCAAGTACCATGGATTTCTGAGCCATTTGGTTGTCTTATATGTTAAAGAATGAAATTTAGACAGAAGTCTTTGATTAGAAACCCATGCTAGGACACAAGATTATCTACAGGTCTACAATTCATTGTAATCACACATACTATGTGGAATCAAACGACTTAGTAAAAAAAGGGTAAAAACTAGATTTGTTACTGAGTTATGAGTTCAGTAATAAACTAGCCATCGAGCTTTCAAAATTTACAAACCAATCACTCTCGACAAGTTCGACCATCTGCTCTAAAAAAATTGACCGACGTGTGGCAGGTCAATAAAGCACGCAACAAGACAATTTTTTTTTTGTTTTTATTTAATTTTGTTTAAGAAATGTTATCCGAATGACTTAAAATTTTACCATAAACTTAGAATATTGTGAGATAATATTTTGTAAATTTTCGGCATTTGCGCGATCTATTATAATTTTTTGAATCAGAAAAAAAATTTTAGTGAATTTTTGTTTTCTGCATTCGAAAAATTATGATAAATAGTCCAAATGTCAAAAATTCATAAAACTACTCACAATACTATGAACATGTTTTTAAAATTCAAATCATTATACAACATTTGCTCAGCAAATTAAATAAAAATTAAAAATTAAAAAAACTAAATTTGACCTGCCACATGACGTCTCGCGTGTTGCACCAACTTGTCATGCGTCAATATGACATAGTAGGTTCCACACACATGCGGCTTGCTGCGTGTCTGACAATTTTTTTGTGAACGGTCAAACCTG
This sequence comes from Begonia fuchsioides, assembly GCA_003255005.1. Classification (NCBI taxonomy): domain Eukaryota; kingdom Viridiplantae; phylum Streptophyta; class Magnoliopsida; order Cucurbitales; family Begoniaceae; genus Begonia; species Begonia fuchsioides. The sequence continues at coordinate 60,581 of QAOC01033464.1, forward strand.
CCGCGAGTGGTTGTTTTGTTAATTTTAAAAGTTTGATAGTCAGCTTGCCCATTTTTCATTCCATGGTTTCTCTGAATTTAGTTCAATGGCAAATTTAATTTTAACCTAAATTTTTTTTATTGGGTACCTGTGGCAAAGTGCATGTTGAGCATTGATAATTACTCCACGGGTATGGAACCTAACATAATTCATTCTGATTTTGCAAATGGAATCTTCCTTCTAGAAGTTGACAATGACATGGAAACGTGGTAATAGTCTCTATGAAACAATACCAAATCTTTGACCAGAAGCATGCAATCTTATGTTTTGCAGTTGCAATTTGTAACAAGTTATGTTGATACTTTGAAGACTTTAGAGTTATTTTGTAATTCATTTGACCTTCTAGATATGGGAGAAGTTAATTAAATGCTATTTGGCATAATCTTGTTTTGGTTTTGAGAATCAATTATTGAACCACTACTTGTACGATATACATCTTTTACTTGGTCTCCATGCTGTATTGTTATAGATTAATTTTGGGTTTCATATGTTTGAGTATTGTTTTTAAGGCGCCTTTTTATGTTATGACATTTCTCCCACACTGCACTCTACACGGGAGAATTTTACTCCGGTTTTTTCCTAGTCAGCTCCTTCACCCACTCAGAACCCTCAGTCATGGGAGGAATCGTAACAGAGAGTGGTATGCCATACTCGGCAAGAAGGTTCGATCATCAATAATTTCACAATAAGGGAATTCGAACTATGCACTTATACCTTAGGGGTACATGTCCTTTCAACAAGTATTCGATGAATCTTTCTACAGTAAAATTATTGGGGATCGAAGACTATTGTCGAGTGGGACCATCATTCTCTGTCACGATTCCTCCTAGGATTGATGATTCTGATCGAGGGAAGGAGCTGACTAGGAGAAAGCCTGAGTAAAGCTCCCCCGAGTAAAGTGTACTGTAGGAGAGGGGTAGTAAGAGATTCTAACTCTACTTTTTTGAACAAATGTTATAAGCAAGTATATAGACTTTCAGGAGCATTAGAATCTCTCTTTTCATACTGCTTCAAAGTACACATGGCTTTCCATGATCTCAAAGTTGAAGACGAACATTTGTATAATTTACTCGACATTTATGTACCTTGATAAAATTGAATACTGTTGAGCAGGGAGGAATTCATGCATGTGGTAATGACCCGAAGCCATTCGACAGTGCATGAATTGCAGGATTAAAGGACAGTCGCCCCAAAATCCCCTGATTGTAAGGCAAAAATGTTCTCTTCTTCATATCCTCAGATACTGCTTTATTTACTGTGTAGTGCAATTCATGAGGAGAAACTGACCCTTTTCTCTTTTCAGTTTTGGCATCAATGGACCCAAAGCTTGATGTCTTAGAAGCTTCGTGCTTTCTGAAAGAACCATAATACTTTCTGAGAGGATCTCTATCTGTAGCTCGACCTTCTGATGCACTCCTAAAGAGAAGTAAGGCCTTCAAACTCCATCTTTTGGAACTTCTTGAAGAAGAAGAGGAAGAAGCAGTGGTTGATTTAGAGTTTGTTGACAAAGGCTTGGAATTCTCAGAATCCTCTCTACTAGGAGAGAGAGATCTTGCTGTTCTCAGGTTTCTTGAATTCGAGGTCGGATATCTTTCTCTTCCCCTTTCATTCGTTGCTCTCTTTCTTCCATTCTCTTCTAGATCCTTCTTCCTTGGTGAGAAAACATTCTGAATGATTTGCTTTCCATGCGAGATGGGCAAACTTTCGATAGATCCGCTACGAACATCTTCTGGCGCAACTAGTAATGGCGGTGGTGGCATCGATGCCCTAATTTTTCCACCATCGAAGAGCTCCTCAGCCGAAAGAGAAACCCTCTTCATTTGCTCGCTAACATCAAACGCAAAATCTTCGTCATCGCTGCCTTCCGTGGTCTCAAACGACTTATCAGGCAAGCAAGTTTCGCACGAATCGTATCTTTTGCCATCTTTATACTCAAGTTCTTCGTAATAGTCTGGCGTGCGAGATGGACTCGCTGGTGCGCTATAAAAGTAAGTGCCGAAGCGTCTGGGCGTCGGAGGAGTGCTCGAAAATGGCGAAGAACGTGGTATATCTGGAGATGGGATCACCATCTCCATTTGTTTTTTCATGCCAGGTTTGTGTGTTTGGTCTCTGAATGGAGGAAGAAGGATATATATTTATGCAGAGGGGAGGGGAGGGAGAAAGAGTTGACCATTGATTTTGAATAACCAGCCGCCTGGTGGAGGAGCATTGAAGGTCTGTGTGGCTTATCCTGCATGCCTTCTTTGTCAAGGAAGATGATGGTCATAGATAAATATCATAATTATTGACGTTTCATCGTACTATTGGATCTATTTAAATACATATAATTAATTATTTATTATTTAAATTAATTTAATCATGTAATAACACGTCAATAAATATAACAAGAGAATAACTCTAGAGTTATTAGTTTAGAACTAGACTCATTAAAATTGAGACTAAAAAAGACTCCACTAAAACTTGTTTGTTCGTTCAATTCTAAAATTTATAAAAATAAAAATAAAAATTATGAATAATTTTTGTTATATTTGAGTCGGGTTTTTAGATTTTTGTACCGGGTTTGGAACTGATTCTAGTTTAAATTGGATTTTACTTAGTTTATGGTCGATTTTTGGTTTGGTTTGGTTTGGTTTTCATGGTTTTCAAACTCTAAAATACTTACCGAATACGAATGACAATCTCAAAAGAAACGAGAACCGAAGCAATATTATTACCCTCATCCAATAACCACCCGAACCAGTTCAAATTCCACCTCAAATTGATTTGAATTCGAATCTAACTGCAGGTGTGGTTCACCTAACTAGGGTGGATGTTAGCTTGTGCTAATTGGGTGTTCATTTGTGTTAGCATTAAACGTAGTAGAGAACTTAGGTAACAAAATTAATGACATTGAATCACCCTCGTCCTTTCATCCTACTACGTTTGACTTTCACTAGGATTAGGTACACCTACGACCCACCCAAGCCCCACCTCTATGGCTGCCACCTGTCCAAGTTGGCCTCTGCACACCAAACCCCGTGTCACAGGCAGGTCACGCTACCAACGTGGCCGCCAATCACTCTCCCAAACTCGAGGATTCAAATCTGTTTTTGTCTCGAGCACGTGACGTTTGTTCTTCGCGATCAAGATTTGAGAACAAGCCGAGATTGCCGCGCTTTTGTTTTCGAGTGTTTAGTTGACTTCTCGATTGATTTTCGTCGGATCTTTCACCCGAAACTTGTTCGAATCAAACCAGATTTAAAACCAATTTGTTTCGTTTCAGTCTATAAGCTATTTTAGATTGTTTAATCATGATATCTTATTTAAGTTCTTCGAAAGAATCTTGTCGGACGGCTATCGACGAGGACGAAGAAGCACATGAAATCTACAAATTTATGTGTTACATAGTTTTAAAGTTAGCTTCTCGAATAAAATTGAAATGGTTAATAATAGAATGTACGTCAAAATCAATGAGTCGACATATTACATTTAGCGATAGACAATTCAAATTCGACCAACTGTTTTGTCCCAACTCGAAACTTTTGGGTTGCGTCGGTGACAATGATATTGAACTTTTTGTTTATTGGGTCGGGTCGCATATTCTACGTTAATTTTTAAGTTAGTTTTTTGTTATTTAATGAACCTGCAAACCCGATCCAAAAAATTCATTATCTTAATATCACTTTGAACTATTTGATTAATGGTTGTTTAGTGAATATGTATTTTTGTTATTTTTTAAAGATTTTTTTTAATCAACCAAACAAAAAATCTGACCAAACCCAAACATTTTTCGATCGCGTTATCACATTGTTTGTTATCACATTGTTTCCGGATTTTTAGTCAGTCTTTGATTTCGAGTTTAAGACAAAAGACTAATTGGATTGATTAAAAAACTGACTCAAATTAGCTCATGTTCATCTCTAATTACATATGTTCAGTCACTAATAGAATACATGACATGACATATGACATGTTACTCAAAATAATAATAACAATTAGCAACTTAAATATTACATTCTCATCACAATTTTTAATGTATTGACTTATTATTAGTGCAGTAAATATTATTTTAATTGTAATAAATTAATTATAATTTAAATATATTAATCAAAGCTAGAAATGTCAGTGTGCATTATAAATAAATATGCTAAGAAGGTAGAACTAACGTAAAGTGAAAATAAATTTTTATTCACATCGTAATTGATCTCAAAGTACCATTTCATAACGATACAAATATAAATTTGAATATGATCTCGAGAAACAGATAATTTACATGAATAAACTGTGACTAATCTATTATTAAGAACAAACTTAGATAATAATTTACATAATAATTAGTCATTAATTTAGAATTTATAACAATTAAATAATATATCATTTGTACTATGACACTTGCCTATTCAATCGTACATATGCATTATATTTCAAATCGTCTTGATGAAATTTAAAGTGACATGAAAATCAATACAAATAATTAATAATTAAAAATATTTATATTGTTTCTCATAACTTAAACCTTGAATTTTAAAAATAATTAAAGTTAATTTAAATTTGTTATTTTATGGATATTGGTCCATTGAGCCAAGTGGGCTGTTCCAATCTGACCTTTTAACTCAAGAGCTGAGGCCCAACATAACAATGGAATCACATAACTCCGGCAAATTATCGAGTCAAAAGTGAATAATTTGCGTAATTTCCCACTAGCATGTTGTTTCCTAATGGCGTCTTAGGATACGTCGTTTTAAGGAGGGTGTGTTTCTTTAAGAAGAATTGTTGGGTTCTTTGTATCATTCCCAGTGTTGCACTGTTAGATTTTTGTGCGAATTGTGTTGGTATTCTCCTATTATATTTTTGAATAATTATGTTTTTAGAATCAATTTTTGGCCATCGTATGGAGTTGTGAAATTCGATCAAACTAGGAATTTGATTCAGTCGTATTTGATTCGAATTGAATTTTTTTTAAATCATTTTGCATTATAGTAGTGTACCATCTTAAAAATTAATCCTTAAATTTGTAGGATTTGTATATTTTTAATTGATTGTTTTGTTTTTTTATTTTAAAAAAATTATAATAAATTATACAATTGTTTAAAATTCATGAAACTTTTTAGAATTTTTTCTTATTTTGCTGTGAATGTGTGATAAAAATTTTAAATAATTTTTAAAATATTAATTAGTAAAAAACATTTTTAAAAATTTAAAAAAAAATACAAAACATGAGCAGAGAAACGCACCCTACAACGACTTAAATGAGCCGCTACACAAAGTGGTCATCTGTCGTGGTCAGATTAATTTTTTNCAATTAATTCATTAAATATTTTTGGAATCAATGCAAACGTTTAAGCACGTAAGATGCTTTTTACTATCAACCCTTAAGACGCAAAATTTCCTGTGCGTTTTTGGAAGAATTCAATTCCTGTTTTTACCGGCCAAATTAATTTTTGGCAAGGTTTGGATAGTTTAAGGTTATTAAATTATGACTAAGGTTCCTAACAAGCCATAAGACCCGCTGGTCTAAAGTACGGAGCCAAACCGGCAAATTTTGATCCCGAGAATCTACCTGCATTTGGTTCTGGTTTGATTTTAAACTTTATAGCAAAAAATTATAAATTTTTAATTGTATTTGGATTGCCTTTTGTATTTCTACTTTTGGGTAAATGTTTCATCAACTATTTGGTTTGATTTTTATGGTTTTCGAACCGTTAAACTGTCACCGAACACTAAACCGCAGTGATGAGAAGAATGGGAAATGAAACTGACTCCAAACCGGTCCGAACCGCAAGTCCAGGCTGATTTTGCCTCCCCTTGATGATAAAACTAAGAGTAATGTAATAGATGGGATGTGGACATATGATCAACAAATGAGACAAGAGTTATGTATTTGTGAGTAAAATCTAAATGCACGAATAAGGGCTTCCATGTTCATTCTCATGATACTATTTGACGTATCAAGTTATTATTAATATAATAAATATAATTTTAATTGTAACAAATTGATTGTTCTTTAAATACTTTAATCATAACTAGACACGTAAGTGTGTACAATAAATATTTAGGCTAAGAAGTTAGACCTAATATGCATTGAGAATAAATTTTTATTTACATCGTAATTGATCTCAAGTACCATTTCATAATGATACAAATATAATTTTGAATATGATCTCGAGAAGAAAATAATTTACAAGAATTAATTATGACTAATCGATTATTTACAAGAATAATTAGATAATAATTAGTCATTAATTTAAAATTAGTAAATAATAGATTATTTGTACTATGACACTTGCCTATTCAATGGCACTAATACATTATATTTTAAATCGTCTTGAAGAAATTTAAAGTGACATGAAAATCAATATAAACAATGAATATTTATTGTCTTATCTAGTCATAGAAATTAGGGGTGGGCACAAAGTGGTTCGACCCGATTTTATTTTGAACGGGAGCAATTTTATCTTGAAATAGAACTAGAACTAAAACTCACGATTCTAATTTTTTGAACAGAAAGCAAAACTAACGTTTTCAGTGCGATTTTAGTTTTAACTCGGTTTTATTTTATATTTTAAAAAATAAAATATTCGTTTATTATATTTAAGTCGAGTTTTAAGTGATGTGGCAGATTTATAATCAATTTTTGAATTTATATCGAGTTTTATTAGTTTTGAGTCGGGTTTTGCTCGATTATAAATTTTTTTGACCCACGATCTCGGTTTCGATTTTATGGTTTTTACTCATAAAAATTGAAACCAGCACATAAATCACGATTTTTTAAAAATTAGATCAAACACTAAATTGAAATCGACGATTTCAGTCCAGTTTTGCACACCTCTAATAGAAATTAGTTTGAAATGTCTAAATGGCAGGATAAAAAAATTCTTTTTTTCAACTAAATAATTAATAAAAAGCTTGGTAAACAAAAGTTTGACGTGTCGTAGGATATGCTTGACAATTTTGACGACCTAACT
>QAOC01033465.1:10405-22745 GCA_003255005.1 Begonia fuchsioides
GTTAGCATATAGTTTCTCTCCCCTAAGTACCAAAAATACTTCTTTCAAATGTAAAATATGATCTTCAATGCATTTACTGTAAATCAATATATCATCAAAGAAAACAACAACAAATCTTCCTAAAAATGGGCGTAAAACGTGATTCATCAACCTCATGAATGTACTAGGAGCGTTTGTCAAGCCAAATGGCATAACTAACCACTCGTACAATCCATGTTTTGTCTTGAATGCCGTTTTCCACTCATCACCTTCTTTCATGTGAATTTGATGATATCCAGTTTTCAAATCTATTTTTGAAAATAAACATGCTCCATGCAGTTCATCTAACATGTCATCTAAACGAGTAATAGGAAAACAATACTTTACCGTGATGTTATTGATTGCTCGACTATCAATGCACATCCTCGATGCTCCATCTTTCTTAGGAACTAGTAGCACTGGAACTGCGCAAGGACTTAGGCTCTCCCTAATGTAACCTTTTGCAAGTAGCTCATCAACTTGTCGCTGGAGTTCTTTAGTTTCCTCCGGGCTACTACGATAAGCTGGGAGATTTGGTAAAGTAGCCCCTGGTACCAAATCAATTTGATGTTCAATGCCTCGTATCGGTGGTAATTCTGCTGGTATTTCTTCTGCCACCACGTCTTGAAATTCCAGCAAAAGAGTCTGCACAAAACTTGGCACAACATGATTAGGGGTGTTAGTCAACAAGGTTTGTTGCTTGTGCAACGAAAGAATCATTGAAATCCCATTCGAGTGGGCTTTGCTCGCTTGACTCGTTTTCATAAAGAAATTTTTTCTCTCTCCCTCTTTCTTTTTCTTCTTCTCTCTCATTTTCATTTCTCTTCTTTTCTTCTCTACCTCTTCTATCTCTTTCTCTTTTTCTTTTTTCACACAGCTTCTCTCTTTCTTTTTCTCTCTCAATTTCTTCTTTTTTCTCACTCTGTTTTTCTCTCTTTTCTATTCTCTCACTTGATTTCTTTTCTTTGAAACTTTCTTGTAGTCATAGTTGATCTTCATAGACTTCTTTTGGTGACATAGGAACAAGATTAACTGTCCTTTTGTTAAACACAAATGAGTACTTGTTCGTGTACCCATCATGCACCACTCGTCTGTCATACTGCCACGGTCGACAAAAACAATCTTAAAACATAGTACTTTTAAAATACATCAGAACTTTTTTCTTTCGTTCATTCCCACGGATCGTCGCTTAACAGTGCATGCACGGCCCGAGCAAGCCTCCTCCACAACATCACATCATGTGATGAAAACTAAGTTCTTCACCTTCGTTTTCATCACCTACATCACAAAGCTTATTCTAATGACCTTAAGGCTCAGTAAGAAATCTTATAAAGTGACATGCGTAAGATGAGCGTGGTTTTGTAAAACATGCATATTCATTTTGTTCTTTATTGCGTTATTCTTGCTTATCGATCCTGTTTTCCACCTCGTGGTTCTACCTCATTTATTCGTTACGTACATTCATGCATAGAATTTTGAGGATTTTCAGAATGAGAGTTAGCACCAACGGGTTCCTCCCATCCCACCCTCGCCATTCGGGATGGTGACGTTTGAAAACATGTATGAAAAACATTTTCTTTCTTTTCCTAAGACATGATGCATGAAAATGGCATACGTGCACAACGTGACATTCATAACATAAACATAAAGCATGCATAAAACATCTCCGAATCAATATAAAATAATTCATTACTTTACTTCATTATGTTAAAATAATTCATTACTTTACTTCATTATGTTAAAATAATTCATAACATAAACATAAAACATAAAGCATGCATAAACATAAAGCATGCATAAACATAAAGCATGCATAAAACGTCTCCAAATGAAGATAATTCTTAAGTATACTTAACATAAACTTACTTCATTACTTTACTTAAACTTAGCAACCATCAAACAATGTCAAACAAACACCAATCAAACCCAAACACTTGGGCCGGTGCACGGTGCGATACACCCCAAACAGAGTATTCTTATTCTACTTATTCATAATCGTACATTGACTTTTGTTTGTTTCTAATTATACAACCTTAATCCTACTTTTTGTGATGTAGTCCCCGAAGGGCCAAAGACATGCAAGATTCACTTACTTGAATTCCAAGCTGCAGAATACTCCTTATTTGCTTCACTTTCCTTTACTTGATTGCAAACAACCTTACATCACAAATATATTTACATTAGAATTTTCCGAATTTACCATGTTTTTCTCCCAACTTACAACAGCCATAACTTAAGTTATCAAACTCCAATTCTTATGAATAAGTAACCAAAATTACCCTTAAGGTGTCTACTATAATTTATTAGAAGACTCTAAATTCAATTTCATAGTCAACAATCATATAAAATCCGTAACTTTAAAATCAGACATATTAATCCTGCTTTTGTATGGACATGGTAACACCTTGTTTTTCATGCCATTTCCATTAATCGAAACCATGCTCGAACTCTTAGAACTTCAATATAGGGTATAGAAGAACACTTAAATCAACCAACATCATACCTTAGCCCCAACTTCGTGCTCCTCCTTCTTGTTATTTAAACTTATAAAACACACTCGATTTGCACCTCTCACACTAAACTTTCAACTTCAGCTTCAACCTTATGTTTTCCTTCATACAAAACTTGAGAGAAATTAGGGATAATAAGTGAGAATTTCGTGCATCCAATGTCAGCTGAAGGTGAAGAGGTAAATATGAGGTGAAGAGGCAAGCATGAGGTGGAGAGGCAAGCACGAGGTGGAGAGGCAAACACGAGGTGGAGAGGCCAGCACGAGTTGGAAATGCTAGCACGAGGTGGAGGGTAAGCATGAGGTGGAGACTAGCATGGGGTGGCTTCACCAAATTTTCTTCTCCAACACTTAACTCACTTTGTCCCATACTCTAACCTTATTTCTTATTTCTTAAAGCATTTCTTTCAAAGGCATATTTTAACACGCTACCATCAATACTTCGTGATGCACTTATCAATATTTAGCAACGCAATTTAAATTTGTAATAACTAAGGTGCTTAAATGGCTCGGGTGTTACAGGATATGTCCAGTTCCATAGTTACTACATCACACAACACCGCATCTTCATACTTGCCGATACGGAAAGCAATTAATACTTGTTTGTTGACTTTAACTTCACCACTTTGGTTGAACCGTTGTAGTTTATAAGGTCGAGGGTGCTTCTTCATAGGCAAACCTAATTTTTCTACCAAAATAGTGCTTGCCACATTAGTACAACTTCCTCCATCAATTATCATACTACATACCTTGTTTTGAACTTGGCATCTAGTGTGAAAAATGTTTTCTCGTTGTACTTACTCATCAACTGGCTTTGGCTGAGCATTCCAAGCTCTTCGGATAACTAACAATTCCCCTTCAACTGCATACTCATCCTTTTCTGGTTCGTCTATGCTATCAACTTCCGAATCGCCATCCATCTCAATCTCTCCATTGTCTTGTATTACCATAACTCGCTTGTTTGAACATTGGTTAGCTATGTGACCCCTTCCCTGACATTTAAAACATTTAATGTCACGATTGCGAGAAGTAGATGAATCAAATTTACCTTGGTTCCCTAAACTAGTAGTTGCAACTTTTGAGTCTAGCTTAGCTTTAGCAATTTGTTTTTCTTGTCTTTTAGCATAGTTGGGCTTCCATGTTGAAAAGCTATTGTTCGATGTGGAACGGTTGACACTTTTTCTTTTAAGCTTTTGTTCAACCTTGATGGCCATATGCAACATATCCTCCAACTCTACGTAATGTTGCAGCTCGATCTTATCTTGTATCTCTAGATTAAGCCCTTCTAAAAATCTAGCCATCGTAGCTTCTCGATCTTCCTCAATATTGGCTCTAATCATTGTAACCTCCATCTCTTGGAAATATTCTTTCACGGTTTTTGTCCCTTGCTTGAGTTTATGCAATTTTTGCCATAAATATTGATAGTAACGGCTGGGTACAAACCTTTTTCTCATACCAGATGATATGATCCTTCCCGGAATAGGATTGATCAGTGATCGGATATTGAGTTGAAATAAAGAAAAGATAAGTATGAAACCTTGACCCAAAGCCGACTAGTATTTGAACCATAGCTTAGAAAAGCTACAGACCCGAAACAACGACGCGACGAAGAACCTTGGTTGGGGAAGACGCCACAAACGGAGAACTTCCGCTTGATAAGTCAGAAAATAACATTGCTGGATTTACCGATGAAAGACCGAACAATGCCTGTTAATTGGGAGAAGATCTCTCACAAAGGATAACACGTTCATTCAATTCAAGTTGTCCCAAATGTACAAGTTTACCTCCTTTTATACTACAGCATACCTACCAAAAGTGTGAGGTGTTCAAGTCATTACCTCATACTCTACCTACCCAAAAGGAGTGATGTGTACAAGTTTCTAATTTTGTAAACTCCCACCTACCCTACCTAGCACAAATGAGTGAGGTGTACAAGTTTACAACCTCAGCTCCTACCTTCTTTCACTAGTGGAACTTGTAGCATAATTCACATATTGACAAGTAAAGATTAATACAAGTTAATTACTTGTGTACTTTAATAATTGTGACAAACTTCATCTAGATGGTAAGGTAGATCGTGTGTGGGCTGACGGCTGAGAAAATCCTTTGTGTATAAACTTATTTGATCTTTAAATTTCTTTGCCCGAGCCCGAGTAATTGGCCCTGTCATAGCTTTGCTTTCCTCCGTCATCTCTTTTAAATCTTGCTTGATGTCCGCATCAGGATTAGGGTTTCGGGTTTAAGGAATAGGATTTAGGTCTTAGTGGGAAAGTGGGCTTAGAGTTGGGGCTTAGTGCAGTGAACTTTTACGAAAGGGAATTAGGATTAAGATGAAAACTTAGGGCTTAGAGTTTAGAGCTTTGGGTTGTGACCTTTAGGCTTAGGGCTTAAGGTTTAGGGTTTAGGCTTGACACTTTAGGCTTAGGGCTTTTGAATAGGGGTTAGGTGTTTGGGCTTTGAACTTTGGGCTTTGGACTTTGGGCTTTGGGCTTTGATCATTTGCTTTTGGATTACGCCTTTCGCCTTACGGCACGGGCTCAGTTCTTAGAAGTTTTGGTCTCCGGGCTTAAGACTTAGAGCTTAGGGCTTAGGGCGTAGGGCTTAGGGCTTTGGGCTTAGGTCTAAGAGTTTATTGCTTCGGGCTTAGGTCTTAGTGGTTCAAGCTTAGGGATTTGTCCTTTGGGCTTAGAGCTTAGGGTTACAAATTTTGGCTTAGGGCTTAGGCTTTATGGCTTAGGGCTTTAGGTTTTAGACTTAGGGGTTAATCCTTTGAGCTTAATGGCTTAGGGCTTACTTTAGGGTTTAAAGGCTTAGATTTTTTAACTTTGGCCATAAGGAATTGGACTTGGGGCTTTTAAATTTGGGCTTTTAAGGCTTAGGGCTTACTGCTGATGACTTTGGACTCAAAGCTTAAGGCTTAGGACTTTGGGCATTGGGCTTAAAGCTTAGGCTTAGGGCTTAGGGCTTAGGTCTTTGAGCTCAGGTCTTAGGGTTTCATGCTTTGGCCATAGGGCGTCGGGTTTAAGGCTTTGGACTTATGGCTTATGGCTTTGGGCTTGAGGCATTACACTTTAAGCTTATGGCTTAGGGATTAGGGCATAGGACTTTTAGTTTAGAGCTTAGGGCTTAGGGCTTTACGTTAAGGAGTTTAAGCATAAGATTTAAGGCATACGACTTTTGGATTAAGGCATATGAATTAGGGCCCAGAGCTTTTGAATAACGGCTTAGGGCTTTTCCTTAGGGCTCTGTGTTAGGGCTTAGCATAAGGATTTGGGTTTAGGGCTTTGGGGATAGGGTTCACGGTATAGGCCTTTCGGCTTAGGGCCTAGAATTTAGAGATTATATGTTAAAGATTTTGAGTTATGCCTTAGGGCTTTGGGCTTAAGGATTAGGGCTTATCGCTTTGGGCCAAAGGCTAAGCGCATAGGGCTTAGGCATTGGCCTTAAAGCTTAGGGCTTTAGGATTCGAAATTAGGGCTTTGGGCTTCGGTATTATGGCTTAGAACTTAAGGCTTAGGGATTTGGAATTAGAATTGAGGTATTAGGGTTTAGGGCTTTCGGCTTACGGCTTAAAAGTTAAGGTACAAAGCTTAGGTGTAAATGCTTAGGGCATTGGGATTAGGGCTTATGGCTTAGGGATTATAGCTTTGGGATTAGTGCTAAGGCTTAGGGCTTTAAGTTGAAAGCTTAGGGCGTTTGGATTAGAGTTTTTTGGCTTAGGGATTAGGGCTAAGCCCTAACACAGAGCCCTAAGGAAAAGCCCTAAGCCCTTATTCAAAAGCTCTGGGCCTAATTCATAAGGCCTTAATCCAAAAGTCGTATGCCTTAAATCGTATGCTTAAACTCCTTAACGAAAAGCCCCAAGCCCTAAGCTCTAAACTAAAAGTCATATGCCCTAATCCCTAAGCCATAAACTTAAAGTGTAACGCCTCACGCCAAAAGCCATTAGTCCAAAGCCTTAAACCCAAAGCCCTATGGCCAAAGCATGAAACCCTAAGACCTGAGCTCAAAGACCTAAGCCCTAAGCCCTAAGCCCTAACCCTAAGGTTTAAGCCCAATGCCCAAAGTCCTAAGCTTTAAACTTTGAGTCCAAAGTCATCAGCAGTAAGCCCTAAGCCTTAAGCCCAAATTTAAAAGCCCCAAGTCCAATTCCTTATGGCCAAAGTTAAAAAATCTAAGCCTTCAAACCATAAAGTAAGCCCTAAGCCATTAAGCTCAAAGGATTAACCCCTAAGCCTAAAGCCTAAAGCCCAAAGCACTAAGCCATAAAACCTAAGCCCTAAGCCAAAATTTGTAACCCTAAGCTCTAAGCCCAAAGGACAAATCCCTAACCTTGAACCACTAAGGCTTAAGCCCCAAGCAATAAACTCTTAGACCTAAGCCCAAAGCCTAAAACTCTAAGCTCAAAGCCCTAAGCCCTAAGCCCTAAGCCTTAAGCCCTAAGCTCTAAGTCTTAAGCCCGAAGACCAAACTTCTAAGAAATAAGCTCGTGTCATAAGGCCAAAGGCGTAATCCAAAAGCAAATGATGAAAGCCCAAAGCCCAAAGTCCAAAGCCCTAACACCTAACCCCTATTCAAAAGCCCTAAGCCTAAAGTGTCAAGCCTAAACCCTAAACCTTAAGCCCTAAGCCTAAAGGTCACAACCCAAAGCTCTAAACTCTAAGCCCTAAGTTTTCATCTTTAATCCTAATTCCCTTTCGTAAAAGTTCACCGCACTAAGCCCACTTTCCCACTAAGACCTAATTCCTAATCCTTAAACCCGAAGCCCTAATCCCTAAGCCAAAAAACTCTAATCCAAACGCCCTAAGCTCTCAACTTAAAGCCCTAAGCCCTAGCACTAATCCCAAAGCTATAATCCCTAAGCCATAAGCCCTAATCTCAGTGCCCTAAGCATTTACAACTAAGCTGTGTACCTTAACTTTTAAGCTGTAAGCCCAAAGCCCTAAACCCTAATACCTCAATTCTAATTCTAAAGCCCTAAGCCTTAAGTTCTAAGCCATAATACCGAAGCCCAAAGCCCTATTTTCGAATCCTAAAGCCCTAAGCTTTAAGGCCAATGCATAAGTATTGCCTTTAAAAGTGTTTTTAAAACAATTGATTATTTTTTATGATAACTATGTAAAATAAGCATTAAAGATAAAATAAACTACTTTACAATGTTTAAATTAGACTTAACCATTCATGAGAAATACCCTCTTTGAAGGGTACAATTAAAGTCTAATAATTTGTTTAAGTGCTGCAGAAATTTCAAGTATATGCAGTGTTTTGTGTCGACCCATAATACCTTGTGTCAACCCTTGTAAAATCCATAAGCTTAACCCAAAATGCTTTGTTTCGACCCACAGCGTATTGTGTCGACCTCTGTTCAAAACAGAGGCCGAGTTTTCCAAATTGTGTCGACCCACCTATATAACTTGTGTCGACCCAAAATGTAGTGCAGCGTGCAAATGTGTCGACCCATCCAAACTGTCTGTGTCAACCCTAGAAAAGTCATTGTGTCGACCTTATCATAATCTATGTGTCGACCCTTCAAAACCGAGCCTGCAATTTACATGTCGACTCCATTGTTCAAAATATGTCGACCCAACCTACATGTGTCGACCCCAGTTTTTCCAGAGACGGATCCTTTAGATTTGTGTCAACCCCAACCTACATGTGTCGACCCCAGATTTTCTAAGAGACGGATTCTTCAGAGTTATGTCGACTGCAGAAACATTGTGTCGTCCCCAAAGATTCCAGAGAAGAATTTATGTCGACCGATCAACACCAACAGACAAAAAATTCTCAACGGCTATATCTTCGCTGTGTCTAATGGATAGTGCTTGTGTCGACCCCAACAGCAATGTGTCGACCCATTTGGCCAGATCAGCATCAACTATAAATAGATGAAGCAAGCTCATTTTGAAAAAGAGAGATTTTTTACGATATAAAACTACGCCGAAATACTGCCAAATTCTTCTCAGCTTTTTACTCTCTCAAATCCTACTACAACCCTTGTATATCATTCTTGAGATTGAGTGAGTTGGTTTTTACAACCGTACAAATTGTATTCGTTTCTTTTTGAACGATCATTGTAAAATGGGTGACGCTCCTTCAAGAAAAGAGTCAAAGGTTTGATTGACACCCGTAAGTCAATCGTAGTAAAGCTCAAGGTTTGAAGCGCGGATGTAGGGAAGGTTGACCAAACCAGTGTTGTTCTCTTTACTCTGAACTCTTAGTTATTTGTTTAAGAATTCGGCACTAGAGTTTGGAAATAACTAAACAATTCACATAAATTTGACTTAGTCTCGAAAAGGTTTAGTTAGCCTAATTCACCCCNCTTGCACTGTGCCTTAAATGGTGATGAATTGAATAGAGTACAAAGTTGTGATAATGCTCGAGAAATTTGGTGATTACTCGAAGTAACCCATGAAAGGACTAACCAAGTAAAAGAAAACAAATTAAGTATGCTTGTGCATGAATATGAATTATTTTCTATGCAAAGTGATGAATTGGTTAGTTCCATGTTTACAAGGTTTACTAATATTACTAATGGGTTAAAAGTGCTTGGTAAAGTTTATACATACGAAGAATGTGTTAGGAAAATTCTTCGAGTTCTTCCAAGAGCATGGCAACCAAAAGTAACCGTCATCCAAGATGCTAAAGACCTCAAGACTTTAAAAGTTGAGGAACTCATCGGATCTGTAATGGCTCATGAGATCGCGATGAAAGCTAATGAGAAGGAGGCAATTAAGGAGAAGGAACCAACTAAGAGAAAAGACATCGCTCTTAAGGTATCATCTAGTAATCAAGACGAGTCCAAGAGCGATGAAGAGGATGATGAAGATGTCACCCTCATTACAAGGAAATTCAGGAGGTTCCTTCAAAGAAAAAGGATGAGAGGAAAAAAGTTTCCAAGAAAAGAAAAGCATCCTAAGGAAGAGGAGAAAGAGCTTAAATACTATGAGTGTGGAAAGCCAGGTCACTTCAAATCCGACTGTACACAAGCAAAGAGACATCCCAAGGCTTACAAGAAGAAAGCCATGAAAGCAAATTGTGACAGTGATTCATCAAACTCTTCATCTGAAGACGAGGAGATAGCTAATATGTGCTTCATGGCCAAGGAAGACAAGGTGGAAGTCTCCCTTGCAAAGAATCTCTGGTAATATCGGTAATTCCTCTTCCCCTATTATTGAAAATGTCATTTTAGTTGACGGTTTAAAGCATAATTTATTAAGCATCAGTCAACTTTGTGATAAGGGATATAGGGTAATCTTTGAATCCAAATCTTGCTTAATAGAAGATAGCTCAGGTGGTAAAATTTTATTCTTTGGCTATCGATCCGATAATGTTTATACAATTAATTTGGATATTGTTGCATGCCTTGATGAAAAATATTTTAGTACAACATCCTCTCTAGATCGTTGGGCAGTAGATTATGTCATTTTAGCATGGATACCTTAGCTATGATCTCAAAGAAAAATCTAGTTAGAGGTCTTCCAAAATTATCCTTTAAGAAGAACAAATCGGGTGATGCATGTCAAATGGGGAAGCAAACAAAGAGTTCTTTTTCCCCCAAAACATGTTGTGTCTTCCTCTAAACCTCTCCAGCTTCTCCACTTAGATCTATTCGGTCCTTCTAAAGTAGCTTAGCCTAGGTGGCAAGCATTATGCCCTTGTAATTGTTGATGATTTCTCAAGATTTACTTGGGTATACTTTCTTAGATCTAAGGATGAGACTTTTGAGATTTTCTCTTCCTTTAGGAAGAAAGTTCAAAATGAAAAAGGTCTCTCCATTGTAGTTATCCGTAGTGATAATGGAAGAGATATTGAAAATGAGAAATTTGAGTTTCTATGTCTTAATAATGGAATTAATCATAATTTCTCCTCTCCTAGGACTCCTCAACAAAATGGAGTTGTTGAGAGAAAGAACAGATCACTTCAAGAGGGTGGAAACCGTAGCTACGGCATGCTATACGATAAATCGAGTATCAATCCGTCCAATATTAGAAAAGACCACCTATGAACTATGGTCAGGTAAAACTCCTAGTGTTATGATGTGGATCAAGTGATAACACAAATCAATCTCAATGAGAAAGACCAATTGCAAGGAATTGGAGGCCCAATGACAAGGTCAAGAACCAAGAAAATGCATGAAGCGTTATGTGATTTAGTGGAAGAAAATCAAATGAAAGAATCTATTCAACATCAAAACAAAACGTTTATTATGTTAAGTGTTGAAGAAAATATTTATTTCATGCAAGGTGGTCAAAAATACAAGCCCAAGAGCTCAAGCCCACTACAAGATAACTTTACCAACAAGTAAATCTTTGATAGGAGAAAATCTTAACAGATTTGAGAAAAATCTTCTTAAAGATATTTTAGTTTCCTAATATCTTTTTATTTTCTATTTTAGTTAGGTTTATGTAGCCTATTTAAAGGCATCCAAGTTATTGTGAAAGACACAACTTTTATGATTAATTCACCTTGAGTATTTTGGAAAGATTTTCTCTTTGGTTCTTTGCGAAGAACTCGATCTTCATCAAGTTAATTCTTGATAGATCAAATTTGATAGCTTTGGTTCTTACCGACAAGTTTGGTCTGGGTCAAGCTTCTTGTTTGATAACTTAGGTTCCGTCGCCAAGGTTCGATTAGGGTCAAGTTCCTCGTACTTGTTTCAAAGGCGATCCAGGTATCTTTTTTCCGCATTGTTGAAGGGTATCGGGTTTGATATACTCGTGGTTCTCATGATTTGGTATCAGAGCTTTGGTTCCTTTATTCAAATCTTTAATTTAGTTTTCTTATTCTTCCCTATGTCCTATCTTTCCATCTTCTTATAAAAAAAAAGCAAAAAAAAATTGTGGTAAAAAAAAATGTGAAAAAAAAATAATTGTGCAAAAAAAAAAAGGAAAAGCACAATAAAAAAAAAAAAAAGAACGAACGATTTTTGGCTTATTCTTTTTGTTGCTACCGTTATAAAAAAAAATCTTGTTATTTCAAATAGTGCTTACTATTTGTCGTCATCAATATTTGTTTCAAAGTTAGTTCTTTTGATTTTGGTGACTTCAAAGTTATTCATTGCCTCTATTGCTCTTACATCATTAGAGCAATACTTCATTATCATCATTCGTCATTATACATACGTTTTCCTTGGATCGCATTATTTCTTTCAAAATAGTTTGACTTTGACGATTTTGGAAGTTTGAATTTTTGGCTTAAAAGTTTGATCTTGATTGCTTTTACTTGCTGAATATTTCTCCTGAATTGAGTTCTTACATAAAGAACTAAAAGAGAAAATTGAGAGGAAAAAAGCAAGAGTGTTAGACTATTTTATAAAAAGCCATTAATTGAGAGAAATACGAGTGTGAGTGACATTGATTGAGTGTCAACACGTGAGGGAGTGAGTGAGGTCCATTTTTTTTTTTTCGCTAACGGTTTCTTTTGTTTCTTATATTGAGAAATGAGTATGGATGAAAGTCGAATTATTGTTGATCCAGAGGCATACGCCAAAGCCATACAAGGACAAATAAAAAAAATTGAAATGAGATTGAATATGTTAGAGGCTCAAACTAGTAGCCTTGCACGAGGAAATATTAAAGAAATAGAGCAAGAAGTTGAGTCCGAGAATGAGAGCAACAGTTACAAAAAGGAACGGTATCCAAAAAAAAACCGAGAAGATGGCAACCTAAGCTACATCAAGATGACGATTCCTTCTTTTCATGGTAAAAGTGATCCCGAATCATATTTGGAATGGGTAAGAAAGGTAGATCATATATATGATTGTCACAATTATACCGAAGAAAAGAAAATCAAGTTGGCTTCAATGGAATTCAT
>QAOC01033491.1:0-47169 GCA_003255005.1 Begonia fuchsioides
TTTTGTATATTTGAGATGTTTGAGCACTGAAAAATAATTAACATAAAAAAACTTACATTGACATAAAAAAAAAAAATTTACACTTACATTAAAAAATTACATCAAAAATAAAATAAATGACATGAGTGACATTAACAATGTCCCCCATCTAGGCCACGGGGTTTGGGCGCTACAACGAGCTATTGTACTTGGGCCTCTTGAGGAGTGACGTTGAAACCGATAAACGTCTCTTCATCTTCACGGTCTAAGACCCCAGCTGCAGATCTCAAAGCTCGTCTGTCACACGATCGCCTAATGTGACCGATTTTGCCACATGTTTTACAATGTATTTACTCTTCTTGACAGCTAACTGATGATGACGTCGAGGCTCTGAGTCTTGTAATATCTTCTTCTTGGGGCTCTTGGGCATGATGACAGGAGGTTTGAGTCTGCCAGCATCATTCACAAGTGGTCACATAAAGCGTGCAATGATGGGCCAAATAAAGTATGAGTACGTGGTTAAGCAATTCGATCGGTAGAAGAAGGGATGAATGCTAGGCCGTAGTGAAAGACGATGGAACCAAAAGAAAGAATTAGAAGCAAAATCGGGTATCATGGATGCTAGGCCAAGAGCGCGGGAGATTAAATGTTTCAAGTGCCTTGGGCTAGGCCATATCGCAGCTCAATGTCCGAACAAGAGAGTCATGGTTCTTAGAGAAGGGACCAATGAGGTGGAAAGTGAAGATGACATCATGGAAGAGGCTTGTGCAGCCACCGAACCCGAGGGGGAAGTGTTCCCTGCTCAAGAAGGGCCCCTAATGGTGATCCGAAGGGTTTTAACCTCCCAAACCCAAGTTGATGAATTCCAAAGAGAGAACATTTTTCATAGCCGCTGCCTTATCCACTGGAAAGTATGCTCATTAATCATAGACGGGGGAAATTGTACCAATGTAGCATCATGGAGCCTTGTGGAGAAGTTAGGGCTTGAGACAACAATGCACTCGAGTCCATACAAGCTGCGTTGGTTGAATGATAAAGAGGACATAAAGGTCACGAGACAAGTCAACTTGGAATTCGCAATTGGAGGATACAAGGATGTGGCACTTTGTGACATGGTGCCGATGAGTGCAAGCCACATCTTGTTGGGGAGGCCATGGCAATTCGACTAGAGGGTGCTTCACGATGGCTATTCCAATAGCTACTCATTCAAGTTCCAAGGGAGGTCCATTAAACTAGTTCCCCTTGGACCGAATCAAGTGGCTAAAGATGAACAAATTCGGGAGGGAATTGGAAGCCAAATCAAATTTTTTTCTATCCAAGAAGGAGTTGGAGAAAGTGGTTCAAGAAGAAGGGCCGATCATTCTCTTGATGTTTCATGAGCAGATGCAAGAAATCGGTGAACCTCCAAGCATGGTTCGAGCCATCCTAGAAGAATACCAAGACGTGTTTCCCGAAGAGATGCCTCCCGGCCTTCCTCCACTTAGGGGCATCGAGCACCAAATCGACTTGCAACCGGGAGTGGTGCTTCCAAATAGGTCATCCTATAGGTTGAACCCCGAAGAGGACAAGGAGTTGCAAGCAAGTGCAAGAGCTCCTCGACAAAGGATACATTCGGGAATCTCTAAGTCCTTGTGCCGTGCCTGCCCTTTTAATTCCAAAGAAGGATGGAACCTTCCGAATGTGCATTGATAGTCGGGCGGTTAATCAAATCACCATTAAATATAGGTTCCTGATCCCTCGACTTGAAGACATGCTAGACGAATTGAGTGGGGCCTCATGCTTCTCCAAAGTTGACTTGAAGAGGGGCTATCACCAAATAAGGATGAAGGAAGGGGATGAGTGGAAGACGGCATTCAAAACAAATTATGGCTTATTTGAATGGTTAGTAATGCCTTTCGGGCTATCTAATGCCCCTAGCACTTTCATGCAGCTTATGCATCATGTCCTCAAGGAATTTTTGGGAAAGTTTATAGTGGTTTATTTTGATGATATACTCGTCTATAGTTTGGATTTTGACACGCATCTTGGACACCTCCGAACATTGTTTGAAGCTTTAAGGACCACTAAAATGTTTGGCAATTTGAAAAAGTGCTCATTTGTTCAAGATAAGGTTCATTTCCTTGGTTTATTATTTCCAAAGATGGCATGGAAGTTGATGACACGAAGGTGGAGTCCATCCGAACTTGGCCAACCCCTACTAATGTCTCGGATGTGAGGAGTTTCCACAGACTTGCCTCCTTTTATAGGCGATTTATCCAAGGGTTTAGCACAATTGTGGCACCATTGACTGATTGCACTAAGAAAGGTAGAGATTTTCAATGGTCTTCTAGTTGCCAAGATAGCTTTGACTCTATCAAGAAGAAGTTATGTGAAGCCCCAGTTCTTGTTCTTCTCGATTTTAACAAAATCTTTGAGGTTGAATGTGATGCTTCCGGGATAGGAATTGGAGTCGTGATCATGCAAGAAGGAAAGCCAATAGCCTACTTTAGTGAGAAGCTAAAGGGTGTCGTTCTTAACTACTCAACATATGACAAAGAGTTATACTCAGTTATTAGGGCATTAGAGGTTTGGCAACACTACCTCTTGTCCAAGGAGTTCATCATCCATACCGACCACCAAGCACTCAAACACATCAAGAGTCAAGGAAAGCTAAATAGGCGACATGCAAAGTGGGTGGAGTTCCTCAAAAGGTATCCTTAAATCATAAAGTATAAAAAGGGTGATTGTAACATGGTGGCCGATGCTCTCTCTCGGAGGTTTGTCCTTTTAACCGAGCTCTTCACTAAATTCTTTGGACTTGATTGGATAAAGGATACATATAAGGATGACCTTGATTTTGGACATTGATATGAATTATGTTTGAAGAAATCGAATTGTGGTTATTACCTCATGGACGAGTATTTGTTTAAGGGAGGAAAATTATACATCACAAGGGGAAGCATCTGAGGATCCCTCACCAAGGAGGCCATGGAGGGGGTCTAGCAAGCCATTTTGGAGAGAAGAAAACCGTGGAGGCCATCAAAGAGCACTTCTATTGGCCCCACCTATCCCGAGATGTACATCAAGTGGTGGAAAGACGTATTGTTTGTAAAAAGGCCAAGAGTAGACTTCTTCCCCAAGGCCACTACCTGCCCTTGCTTGTCCCGAGCCATCCTTGAATCGAATTGAACATGGATTTCATCCTAGGCTTGCCTCGAACTAGTCGATCCAAGGATTCTATTATGGTGGTAGTTGATCGCTTCTCAAAGATTGCTCACTTCCTTGCATGTTCCAAGACCGATGAAGCTAGCCTAGTGGCCGAGTTATTTTTCAAGAAAGTAGTTCGATTGTATGGCATTCCAAGGTCCATTGTGTCAGATCGAGATACAAAGTTTTTGAGTGCCTTTTGGAAGACCTTGTGGAGGCGAGTGGGGACTAAACTCCTTTTTAGTACCTCATTCCACCCTCAAACCGATGGCCAAACTGAGGTGGTTAATAGGACTTTGGGAAGTTTACTTTGAAGCATATTGAACAAGAGACTCTCGGATTGGGACTTACAACCCCTTACATAGAGTTTGCATATAATCGGAGTGTGCATAGTGCCACCCGCATGACCCCTTTTGAAGTTGTCTACGAGTTTAACCCCTTAACCCCGCTTGATTTGCTGCCCTTGCCGACCACCGACGTTATTAATCCTAATGGAGCCAAGAAAGCCGAAGTGGTGAAGCAAATGCATGAAAAGGTGAGTAAGGCTATTGAAAGAGCCAACTGAACCTATGCTAAGTACGCCAATCGGGGAAGGAAGGAAATAAACTTCAAGGTGGGAGATCTAGTTTGGTTGCACCTTCGAAAAGAGAGGTTCCCGAAGCAAAGAAGCTCAAAGTTAGCTCCGAGGGCGGATGGCCCTTTTAAGATTGTGGAGATGATTAACTCGAACGCCTACAAACTTGAGTTACCCGGGGAGTATGGAGTCTCGGCAACCTTCAACGTGCAAGATCTATCCCCATATGTTGCAAATGAAGATGATGAACGTGTTGAGGAGGAGGCAATTGGGGATTTGAGGACAAATCCTCAAGTACCCAGGGAGGATGACATGCTCCGGACCAACCTTCAAGGAGACGGCCCGCCCGGAGTTGTGACCTGAGCTCGAGCTCGGGCTTATGCTAACAAGGGTGTTCTTTTTGTAGGTGGTTTGCTGCAAGGAATCACTAATTGGGAGCCCATCTTGGAGGACCAAGAAGCACCAAAGAACGTCATTGCATGGACCATCTCGAAGGAACCCGAGGGAGGAGGTGACAAAAATCACCAAGACCCAGAAAGTCTAACCGAAGGAAGGGCGACCAAACCAGCATGAAGGAAGCCTTCCCAAGAGGGGGACCACTTTATTTTATTGTCATTTCATCTTGTGTTGATGTTAGGCCTTAGTGGACTCATGACCCCGTGTGTTGTTTTTTATAAGGCCCGGTTGGTTTGGAGTTTCCATGGGTTGCATGGAAACCGGGTCTAGGTGGTTTTTTTTTTTGGGTTTTGTTGTAGTTTTTTTTAGGCAGCCGACCTTCCCTCTCTCTCATGAGTGGAAGGAATGTCTGAAGGCGTGGCTGCAAGCTTGGTGGGGGACCAAGACAAGCTCTACCCAAATCGGGTAAAGTCTAGGAATGGTTCCCTCCTATGCACTTTTGTGTTATGTCCTTTTTCGGGTAAGGCAACTTGTTGCCCTCCGATTGGTCCTTTGCCCTGTCTGTTGTTTGTATGTTTAAGCCCTCATTTGAGGCATTTGGAAGGCAAATCGGATTTGAAGAATTTTCTTTCAAGGTAGCCTTCTCGGTGATCCCTTTTCCGGCTCTCTAGCTTCCGGCCTCCGGTGAGTCATATCCGGTTTCCGTGAACTAGCTTGGTGTTGGCCTCCTTCCGAGCTAGGAGGTTAAACCGTGCTACACTCTCCAACCTCATCGTGGACCTCAAGGTGAGAGTGTGTAATCCCCGAGCTCCTCCTCCCGTTCATCCGTTCTTCACCACTCTTTCATCGGACCCTCCCTTTTCTTGCTCCCTTTTACAAACACCCAGAAACCACCCGGACAATCCTCTGCATAAATTCCGATCCCCTTGAGCTTGACCCCTCATTTTTGGAGGATAATCTCCTCCTTCATCCCTCGACTAACCATTAAAATCTCAGTTCTAAAGTCCGTATGCAACCGGAGATCCACTCCGCTCATTAATGCCCATTTCCGGCCCTCCTTCCTTGTTTATCCTCACCCGATAACCATGTTATTCCACATTCCCCTACGTGAATCGTGTCAGATTGTCTCATCACGTGGATCATGTACTGCTCATTCATGTCAATTACATCAAACATGTGATTGTCGAAAAAAGCAGCACTTCAATTACGAGAGAATTTAAGTAGTTCATTCATTTTTCCTCGTATCCTAGAGAAAGTGGATTGGTATATCATTCCCTCTAACATGGTCATTGATGTGCAACCTGAAGGTTAGCATGATGCAGATCAAGTAATGTTCCACTTATCGTGGAAAAATATATGCTCGAAGGTCAAGGTCGCGCTATCAAGAAGATAGACGGAGTTTTGACGAGCTAAGCACGCACTTGAGTGACCGGATACTTGTGGTCTCAGCAAACTAGTGCGCGCAACTTAGATACTCGGGAAGGATGGAAATAGAAGAAGGAAAATACCGCTCAGGAAGGAGGCGGACGTGGCTCGGAAGGTTGGCGAAGGTTGGCGGCGACGCAACTTATACACTCGGGCGGCTGAGTGGCTAAGCTCGGTAGACTTCGACGGAACGCTCGGATATGACTCACCGGTCGCTCTACGAAGGTTGACACTCCTTTGCCGGATGTGACTCACCGGAGAAGAGGGGTCGGATGATGGCTATCTAGTAAGGCGCAAGACTCTCTTATTTGATAAACTTTAATTGAAAAACAAGGAAGGGAGAGACACATTATATAGAGTGAGGAAGGGTCCCTTTAAGGTAAGCATAGGGCTCATGGGGGTGGTTCCCTACAAGGAAGGCGGCTGGCCCTTTAAGGTTCCTTTCCTTATTCTAAGACTTAGAAACTCGGGAAAATAGAAAAGGCCAATGGGCCTATCGAGTGGGCTTCGCAGCCTCAGACATGTCCTCGGTTGCGATCGTGGGCCTGCTGGGCGCGATGGTGTCGAGGTGCGAGCGGCCGCTGCCGTGATGTTAAGTTGTGCGCGCGCGGGCGACGCGGCTGTCGTGATGCTGAGTTGTGTGTGCCTGGGCGGGGCGCATACCGTTGTTGCCGAAGTGAGCGCGTGGACGTAACATGCGGTGCACGCAAGGCTGAGCGAGGGTAGGCGCGCTGTCTCAATAGTGGGCGAGCGCACTGGGCGCGCTGTCTCGATGGTGGGGACGCGCGTTGGGTGCGCTGTCTCGATAGTGGGGGCGCGCGCAGGCCAAGCTGTGGGTGTCCAGCGTGCTGATGCGCGTGCGCCATGATCCTCGAGCTCTTACTCGAACAAGTCCTTCGGCTGCCCTCTATCTTTCTCCGAGGGCTTCTCAATGTCCATGTTGCCTGCAAAAATAACAACTAAGTTAGCTAAAACTTGGAGGTCGGGACCGTACGTTGGGGGGTGCGTGATGGTGCTCGGTCATTGCGGGATGGTGCTCGGCCATTGCACATCAGTCATTATAGATGGTCATTATAGATGGTCATTATTTAGACACATATCACACTTTGACTTCAAGTAGAATGTATGTTCCATCCAACGCAATACATGGATGACTCGTCAATATTCAGCAATACAGTAATTCAAGATTTCTTATTTCTCTTTCGAATTCACCTTTTGTAGAAGCTCGAGTTATACTCTACAAGGCATCATAATAGAATTTTCCACGAAACCGTTGTTTGAAATTTATGTATAAATGCATAAGACAACATTGATGTTCTGCAAATCGCATGGTCTCATAAACTGTTTTAGTTAATGCTACAAAAAAATTGTCAATGAAAGTAAAGTATGTTTAGTCAACCCCCTGTGGTGCCCCGCTCCTTTCTACTCTAGCCCGAGAGGCTGAACCGAAGGGTGCCCCCTCCCCTCTAGTGCACTCCCAAACGGCCCCTTAGTTGTGATCAGTCTGCTCTTGTCAAGGGCTTTTTGATACATTTTAAAGTTAAAAATTTTCTTAATGTCTTTTCTCAAAATTTAGGATTTTTTGAATATTTTACTCTAAATGAAAAGACACCTTGTCTTTTTGTTAATTTTAGAAATTGAGTCAATATATGTAGGTGGAATTCGAGTCAGCCATAGGTAAAAAGAAAAATATCCAAATTATTTAAAATCATTTATTTCATTTGTAAAAATGAGTTGAATAAATACTATAAAATCTTAAACTATGGGAAAAATCTGAACTTTTTAAAAGACTTGTCCCTTGGTAGAGCTGCCAATCGAGCCGGCTCGAGCCCAGGAAGGCCGGCTCGTCGAGCCTGGCAAGCCAAACGAGTCGAGCCTGTCGAGCCTGTTGAGCCTAATCGAGCCGAGCCTGTCGAGCTTTTTTTCGAAAATTTTTTGCTCGAGTGAGCTATCGAGCCTCGAGCCGAGCGAGCCCAACTCCCTAGCCTAATCGAGCCGAGCGAGCCTAACTCTCGAGCCTAATCGAGCCAAAAACAAAACGAGCCGAGCATAAACGAACCGAACAATTCGAGCGTAATGAGAAAGTTGAAAAATAATCATTATAAAATTTAAAAAATTACTTAGCATTTATTGAAAAATTACATAACATTGTAATAAAATAATTATATTGTAATAAAAAAAAATAGTCGTCAAATTCTAAATTTTTGAATTCTTCCTCGAGTTCATCATCTCGTTGTTGCTCTCTCGTAACGGCATCGTTCCAATCCTTCATGCATATGAGTGCTTCCACGAGATCCGGTGCAAGACTCCCTCGTCGATCGTCGTAAACGCGTCCACCCGCACTAAAAGCCGACTCGGAAGCTACAGTTGAAACAGGAGGAGTTAGTAAATCACGGGCCATTTTTTAAAGTATCGGATACAATCCCGAGTTATTTTTCCACCAACTCAAGATATCGAAGGTCGTATCACGAGGAATTTCGAAACGCGTCTCTAAATATGTATCTAGTTCCGTTTGATCGGAGTCAAACCGATAGACGTCGCCATCAACTTCCTCGTTTATCGATTCCAAATCATCATTTAGTAGGTCACCACCGCTATAAGTACTACCGACTTGAGATGATGGTCGAGTATCACAATATTTTATTTGGTAAGATGCAAATAAAGTAGCAAGTTCGTTTTTTAATGATTGTTGAGTAACAACCGAAATAAAACCTAAGTTATGCGCAATTTTATCAAGCATTAATTTACAACCTTTTATTTTATACATCAGATGCATAATTAAAGCAAACGAAAAAATAAACGGAATTTCAAGCCAATATTTTTTAAATTTTGTTTCCATTTTATTGACTATTTCCAAAAAAATCATTAATTTGTTTAAATCTCAAAAAAACACTGGTTAATTTTACAAACCAAGGAAGCACAAGATGTGTGGTCGGATAATAAATTCCCGAACATTCTTTTGTTGCTTCAAAAAACGGTTTCAAAAAATCAAGAAACAAATTAGCCATATCGCAACTACATCTATCTAAAATAATAGTTTGTGATTTTTGACTAATATAATCACAAATAACATTCCAATACGGTTTTGCATGTTCCAACATTAAATAAGTCGAATTCCACCTAGTCGATACATCCGTTTTTAATTTTTTCGGTCGGAGATTAACCGCTTTACAAAATTCTTTGTACTCTTGTTGTCGGGAGTTAGACGTTGTAATAAAAGAAATTGCACTTCTAATACTATCAATATGTGGAGAAATAAAACTCATACCATCTCTAACTATTAAATTCAAAATATGACAAACACATCGCATATGTAAAAGAGAAGATTGAGAATTATCAACTTGAAATAATCGTTTAAATTGAGAAATGCATACGTCGTTAGCGGACGCATTATCTAAAGTAATACTAAAAATTCTATCTCTAACATTATATTCTTGTAAAATAGCTAAAATATATCGATAAATTGTAATACCACTATGTGGATATTCGCAACTACGAAATCCTAAAATTCGTTTATGAAGTTGCCAATTATTATCAATAAAATGCGAAGTTACAACTATATAACCGAGTGCATTAGGTGCACTCCATAAATCGGAAGTAATACAAATTGACATATGTTGTGCTTGTGCAAAAAGACAAAATAATTCATTTTTCATTTTCGTATACAATTTAATTATGTCACCTCTAAGTGTATTACGAGGAATTCGTCGAAAATTAGGGTTAATATATTCCCTAATAAATTTTCTGTGTACCTCGCTATCAAACATCGATAGCGGGACCTCGTGTTGAGCCACAAATCTTGCAGCACATTCTCGCAACCGTTCATGTGAATATAAAAAAGTAGTGTTACCGCTAGCCGATAATTGTAATTGTCTTTTATCGGGTGTTTGCTCGTGTGCGTGAAAATGTTGATAATGTCTACGAATCGTACTAGTCGTAGATTCCTAAGCATAATTTTTGGCACAATATTTACATTGTGCACAATTTTCTACTTTTCCTCCGACATTCATTTCGACAATGTTAAAATGCTTCCAAACATCGGACGTTTTATTTTTTTGGGTGGATGCTTGTGCAGATGTTTGTCCAATTGAAAATGCCGGATTATTTGTGCCAATTTCTTGAATATCATCGTCGGAATTGGTAACATATTCTACGTTTCTTGGATCCATCTTAATAAAAAATAATAAATAAATTGATACCGTTCACCAATTACTCGGGTCGATATTGACTTGTACGTGGCAATAAATCTTTAATTCCACAAATACGAGTCCTGAAAAAATATTAGAAAAACATTAGTTCGACGTTAATAGTAAGTTTGACGATTAATTAACGATATATTACCGATAAAACATACCTCGATGAGTAATTTCTTAATGCTTGAATAAATCGTCAACACACGCGAAAATAGTTCCGAGAATTGAAATTGAGAGCTTGAGAGAATTCAAGAAAATTTTTGGTAATTTTCAACACCCAAATCAACCATATTTATACCCAAAAAATCAAATATACTCATTTTTTTCTCCCCACCCAATTAACAAACGGTCATCCGACCGTTACATTTCTGCCCGTTGATGGGTGAAATGCAACGGTCATCAGACCGTTGCAAGCAGCCCACGTTGGCTAGAGAGAGAGAGAGAGAGAGAGAGAGATGAAGGAGCAGGGGGGCCCGACTGGCAACCCTCTCAGTCAGAGGGGGGCTCTGCCAGTCTGCCTCCCTCTCTCTCTCTCTTCCTCTCCCTTCCTCTTTCTCTCTTCCTCTCCCTCCCTCGACGACGACGGACAGCGCCAGCGACGACGAGACGGACAGCGACGAGTCGACGACGACGACGGTCGGCGACGAGGCGAGGACGACGACCAGATCTGGCGACGACGAGGCGAGGCGAGGACGACGGACGGCGAGCGTCGTCGGGCTCGCGACGTCGAGCCTCATTCGGCGAGCTCGGCTCGGGCTCGACAGAGAGGCTCGAGCGAGCCAGGCTCGGTACTGTTCCGGTCCGAGCCTGGCTCGGCTTGACAGAAAGACGAGCCGGCCGAGCGAGCTGGCTCGCCAGCTCACTCGTTTGCCGGCTCTATCCCTTGGTGGACGATGGTGTCGAGTTTCTCATACATTTTCCGGAAGGTTCTACGCGGATACCTGCAAGTTATACAAATTGAAGTTAGATCTAGCAGTTAAAAGATAGTTACTGTTTAGATATCGGGGTGATACTATCTTAAACCTAAACTGAAGACTACAAATGGCTAGAAATAGAGGAGTCTAAGTTACAGATCTCGTGATTGGAACAAAAGTAGTGACAAAGCTAAGTGGGTGCCACATCTACAAGATCCAGGTATGGATACTTATTTGGAAAGAGATTGGCACTAGAGATGAAGCTACACTTCTAGGGTTTTGCTGAAAGCCGCCGACTGCAGTTGAGAGAGAAGCTCAGGTAATGAGATGCATTTTATTTTTATGCAAATGAATACGATCACCAGCCTTTCACCGTGGAAGTAGGACACGTTAAATCCTGCGTCTCAGATTTCTTTCACTGCACTAGATTATTTGGCATCTCCTTCTAACTCAATCAAATCAAACCGGTTTATTCCAACCAAAACAAATTAAAAGAACAACATGCGTATGTGCATTCAATTACTAACAGACGGATGGTCGCATGTTGGTGCAACGATTTGTGTATCAGTATTTTTATTTTTTTAAATTTATTAATTTCTCTAATTATATACTATTAGAATAACTTGAAACTTCATATTATAAGAAGATATTTGAAAAATAGTCGTGAATTTTTAATATTTACACGATTTATGACAATTTGACAATTGTCAAATATAAAATAATTTATTAAAAATACTAAGAGTCTCATAATTGATAATTTATTAGACTTTTTCAACATCATTTGCAATAAAAGAAATATTAGAAGAGTTCATTCTGAAAATTATAACTTTTAGATGGTATGAGTATTTTTAATAAGTTACTTTGTTTTTTCGGGCGAAAAATTATAATAAATTCTATAAACCTTCAAAATTAAAAAAAAAAATCAGAATATTCTATAAAGCTAATTGATTTGGTAATAGTACATTTAATATATTTCAAATAAATAGTTATTTATTTATTCTTATTGTACCAACAACTACTCACATGTATATAAATCTGGCATTCTTCCTAAAGAATTCAAGAGAGGGGGGAATAAACAAATAAAGATGTGGTTGTAAAAAAGGGATGTTCACACTCTTAGTGTTCTTACTTTCCACTAGTCTTCAGCGGATGAGGGGCGTAAGTTAACAGGTCACAAAAGTTATCCCATTAGTCGACAGCGAAAGAGTAAAAAAAAAGGAAGCAGACACCACAAAATATTATAATTGACTGTTACACGCTTGTTGCACCGTATTGGTGAAACGAAATGAAAAGGGAGACTCAAAACCATGGTGCTGCACTGAAACAGAGAACAACCAGAACAACACATCTGCGCCTACTCTCCAGCTGGTGGAGCAGGCCGAGGTTGAGGAGTGCGCAAGCCGTTAATACTGCAGGTATTTCCTATAACCAGGTGCGTGAAAGATCAAAATTGACAACCAACGAGGCTAGCAGGGGCTGCCTCTGACGCAAGAAAGAGCCCCCGCGGCAGCTGTTATGGAGCCCACCATAGACGAAGGCTTGGCTCCTAAGCTCGACGTCCAGTTCCACCCCTTCCACTCACTCTCCTCTGTTTCCACCCTCTTCGTCACCTGTTACCAACATCAGACGCGCTCCATCAGCAGCAAGCACCAATTTCAAGGATTCCTTTCCTAGGAAATCGTTACCTCCTTGGCAAATGGATTTGCCGGAGCTGCATATCTGTTTGCCTGGCTGTTGATGGTCGGGTCTGCGCTCCCACCTATCGCGTACATTTCCTAATGAGTGTAGTCGTTGTTCACCACATGAAAATACCCGTGTCGGCACCTGCATACAGTATCACTATCTCTTTCTTGAGCGGAGACTAGACACAATGATCAAGTACCTGGGCATTCTCTGGATAAGTCCCTCTCCGAGTGGTTGTAAGCAATGGTCACTTGCATCTGCTTGTCTCTCGTGTACGTGTCGCTGTGTCCCAAATAGGGGTGGGCAAACCCGACCCGACCCGCACGTTAACGGGTCGGGTCAGGTTGGGTCACGGGTCAATATTTTAAAAATCTGAATGTTTTGCGGGTTGTTAGCGGGTTAGCGGGTCTGTTTTGGTTGACCCGCTTGACCCGCAAACTTTTTTTAAAAATTTCTTAAAAAAAATAAAAAATGGGTGATTATCTTCCCATTTTAAAATAGAATTTTTTTTATAAATTTTAAAATTAAAAGTTTTTTTGATATATTTTTTCACGACGGGATTTATTTATACATTTTAAAAATAAGAAAATAGGTTAACATAGAAAAACTT
Organism: Begonia fuchsioides; assembly: GCA_003255005.1. Lineage (NCBI taxonomy): Eukaryota > Viridiplantae > Streptophyta > Magnoliopsida > Cucurbitales > Begoniaceae > Begonia > Begonia fuchsioides. The sequence continues at coordinate 12,961 of QAOC01033491.1, forward strand.
TCTTAATTATAAAATATTCATTTATAATTATTACCTAACATAACATAAATTGTTATTTGTTTCTCTCTCCTCTCGACCCATATTCCTTTTCGCACTCATTTTTAGAGTCTCTTAGGAAGTTTCGTAGAAGTTTCGTAGCTAAGAAATGTTTGCAGAATATTCAATTGGAGATTGAATTTCCTAAAGTTTCGTAGCTAAACCAATCAAAATATGATCCAATCCTATTAAAACCGGTTAAAAAAGTAGATCCGTTAAAAATTCGGCAAAAAATCCAATAATCAAATCCTAATTTTTTTAACGGTCGTTGACCCGATAAGGACCCGATAAGGACCCGATAAGGAGTGAGTCGGGTCAAGATTTTCCCTTATCGGGTCGGGTCGTTATCGGGTCAACTTTTTTCCCCCTATCGGGTTCGGGTCGGGTCAAGATTTTCCCTGACCCGACTCGAATTGACCCGCGCCCAGCCCTAGTCCCAAAAGCATCACCTGTGTTTTTAATAACCCAGAATGTCTCCATAATTTTTGGAACGAGAGAAACAGGGGTGATAACATAAATACTGAGAGGAGCAAAAGAAAGAAGCAGACCTCATTGTGGTCGCTGAAGTGATTATTGGAGATGGTAATGGCAGTGGAACCCATTACGGCATCAACAAGACCATCGGCACAGCTAGAAAGTGAATTGTGGTCGACCCAAACGTGGCTGGCCCCGAAAATCGAAATGGCATCACCATCCGCCATCGTCCTCCATCCCACGTGGGTTTCAGAGCTTCTAACCATGGCGCTCCCCGTCGGTTTACAGCCGTGAATGGAGAAACCGTGGACAATGACGTTGGTCACAAACTGGATGGTAATGCAAGCCCCGTTAGCTATGTGCACATCAACCCCTCGCCCATCTATGGTTTTGAAGCTATTCACAAGTAACTCCTGTTTCAATCGAATCACCATGTCTCGTTTGAAGATGAACCAGAGGGGGCTATCTTGGATGACCGCATGCCGCAGTGTTCCGATCTTTGGGTTGACAGGATCATCGTCGCCTGGGTCGGTGACCACATAGAAACTGCCGTCGCGGCCTCCGATGGCGTTCCTCCCAAATCCGATACTGCAATCGGCCAGCCGTTTCCGGTTGAGGTGCCACTTTGGATCGCAGCGCCAGCAGTCGTCTATGGGTTTCCTGTTCCGCACGAGAAAAACCCAAGATTCCTCCTTTCTGAGCTGTTTCGGATGCTCCTGCCAAATCAACTGCGCTTCATATGAAATTCGAACACTGAACAATTACGGAGGAGAGAAGTAAAAGGTTGAAATGGATTTAGAATTCGAATAGAAGGTTTCCATAGCGATTGTAAGGGAGTTGAAGAGAAGCACAAGTCGACCATTGAAACAATCTCCTCTGGGTCCTCCACTGCGTGCTCATTTGTTTTCAGGTTCTTGCCCTTTTCCGGCCTGTTGGAAGAAGACAAAAACAGCTCAGCCCAAATTCTTGAATGCTGTTAATTGGCAAAGAGGAGGGAAATGAGAAGTCGAGAGCTTTGACTTTAGTTTGAAAATTTTAGACAACCAGAGGAAGCTTAAAATTGAACGGGCACTGGAATTGGCGCAGATAAAGAGGAAAAGAAGCGAATTGTGGGCGGCGAATTCTTGATCTTTTTGGCGACAATGACTAAATTGTCCCGAGTGTTTTTGGGCCAGAAGATAAACAGAGTTTGTGATAGGGGTAGCTGAAGGAAGATGATTATCGAAATCAAGTTGATCCACGAGAGAGGCCTTCGTTGTATAAACTACGCAGTCTTGGGTAGGGGTGGGCGGATCCGACCCAATCTGACGATCCGATTGGATTGGATCGGATTCGGTCGGATCGGGCAAAGGTAATCGGTGAGTTTTTTTTTGTTTTGATCCGATGTTCGGATTGATTATCGGATCGGATCGCATATCGGATTGGGAGCGATCCGATTCGATCCGATAGTAAATCCGAACGTTTAAAACTTTAAACTTAACGAAATTCTCGATCCCCCGATGCAAATCAAACATGTTAAAGCTTTGTTTAACCATTCTGATGGGGGAGGAGCGGGGGCGTGAATATTATGACGAAGTTGATGTTCTTTTGCGCCGATTTTACAATGTGTATAAGGGTTCAAGTGACGAACCATCGAGTTTGTCCAACGTTAGTGCACCACTACTGAAGGATCCATTATTTTCTCGCTTATACTTCGGGTCATCTTTTGCCGAGTCTAGAATTAGTAGGTCGGAACTTGACGTTTACTTACACGATGCTGTGAAGAACCATCCGAGACTCTAGACCTTTTGCTATGGTGGAAATTGAATTCTCATAAATTTCCAATTTTGAGTCGGATAGCGAAGGATGTATTGATCGTTCCAATTTCTACTGTGCCGTCGGAGTCAGCTTTTAGCTGTGGTGGTCGCGTTATCGACTCATTCTGCACTTCCCTGTTACCGAAAACAGTGGAGGCCCTTATATGCACCCAGAGTTGGCTCCGTTCTGAATCGGAGACTCCACTTTTGTCGGAGGTATTAGAAGACTACTCTACAATTGACGAAGGTATATTTCAACTATCCTTTATTTATCAACAATGTTATTTATTAATGTTATACAAATATTAATATAGGTGTCTTTTATGTGTTTTCGTTTTGTAGAAATTATGGAGAATGCAACCCGAGGAGACTTAGAGCCGATTATGGACCTCTAGTCGGTGGATTATCGTAGTTTTATTTTTGTATGCTTAGTTATAGAATTGTTTTCTTATTTTGGATTGTTTGGATTTTGTGGGATTATTTTGAATTGTTTGGATGTATTTTTGAATTGTTTGGATGTATTACGTACGGTTAATGTGGTTATGGTTATGGACCTATGATGGATGGTAAATTGTAAATTTGTAATGGATTGTTTTGGATTGTTTCGGGGATTGTTTGGATTGTTCATATTCAAGGATTGTTTCGGATTGTTTGTTTCGGATTATTTGCATTGTTCATTGTTTCGGATGGTTTGTTTGAGATTGTTTTGAAATTCTGGATGTTTTGGATTAGATTAATTTCAAACAGGGAAGAACATTTTGTCGGATTGATCAATCTGATCCGATAACTCCTACCAGTATATCGGATCGTGATATTGTCACGATCCGATCGGATCAAATTTGGTGATCCGATCTTGGTCGGATCGGATTGGATCGGCATCAATCCGATCCGCCGCCCAGGCCTGGTCTTGGGAATTCTAGTATACAACAGCCGAAGGAACCGACTCTCGAGATGGTTGGTCCAGGTATCAACGCCAAACCTGAGTTGGAATAGTTGGAGAATCACTGACCTGGCCGCCATTGATTCGTTTCTCGAGCTCCGTACCTGCTCCGTCTCGGCCTTCCAGCAAAATTATCCAATTACCAAACTGTGAAAAAGAAGATGAGAGACGTAAATGATAGAGTAGTCTGGAGAAGATAAAGAAAGAACAAGAGAAAGTCATGGGAAGTCTGGAAAGGAATCTTCAAGCAGAGAAAGGAGGCATATTTTGCAGAGCCCTGTTTCCCTGAAATGAACAAAAACAAGGTGGAGGGAGAGAGAGAGAAGTACACGTGATGAGAGATGTGGTGGTGTGGAAGCTCGGCCATGGTGGTGACGACAAGCAAGGGAAGCAGGGCCAGAAGAAAGGAAATCCATATCTGAAAAACAGCCATTGCAGCACGAAATGGTTAAGCAGTAGCTGTTTGAAAAGTAAATGAGAGAGAGGGGCAGAAGAAAAGGAAGAGGAAAGAGGTGGGGTTTATAGAGGACCAAACCCTACCACGCCAAACCTAACTAACCCGCAACTGTCTTCCCCACTTGGACTATGGCTGCCTCTTCTCTTTCCCCTCGGCTTTACCCAAGCCAGCATGAGTAGCCCTGATGACCCATCTGCATCCTTCGATAGATTTGGGGCAACCAAGCACAGCAAACCCTCCCCTGCAATCGCACGTCCACATGGAGACGCGCTATGCGATATGGCTGTTTTGCCAAATGGGTATAGGGTTCTAGGGCTTGTCGAGCGTTGAATGCCTAGTACTTGATGCATTTACAGTCACACCCAAACTTGATGCAGTTAAATCATGAATCCTTTTGGGTCAAGTGACCCCGTATCTGTGCAGACCAATGTTCTACTTGTATTATACGAGTTACGGGTAGTTGGTGCTCGAGGGAGTGGGGGTGAAACGATCTCCAAACTGGAGATGGGAGGAAGCATGTGGGGGTGCCGGAATGATTTGCACTCTCAATTTGTCTCGCTTTCCAGAGCCGACACATGATCATTGATCACCCCAACCCCAACATGCTCTACCATCATCTCCATCACTTCTTTAGCCTGGGCCTCCGCCATCTCAATCATCGCCGTTGATAGTTCACTACTGTAGTACAGGCTTGCTTACATACTACTTATTATTCCGAATGCTCCAGGGGGACAAACGGATAACAGGCTAGGTATTTTAAAAAAAATATCAGGTATGTTCGGGTAGGATCTGAGTATTTTTAGGTCTACCTGAAATTCATTAAAAAAATCATAAAAATACATTAAGTAGCAGTCGACACTTTTTTTACCGGTCGACCCAAGAATTTAGGAGGGGTCGACACAATAGAACTCTCAGAAACGCTTTCGGTCGACCCCAGAATCGAAGAGGGGTCGACACAATTGGACTACTTCGGTCGACACCTTAAGTAGCGGTAGACACCTTGGCCTCTCTCTCTCTTGGAAGTCCCCGAGTCCAAGAGACTTCTCGTACTTTCCTACTTTCCTTCTTTCCTACTTCACTACTCGTCGTATCTCATCTCAAATTGTCTCCATCGCCATAGCCTCTATACGAAGAACAAGATAATGGCGAGGTCCTTGTCGCAGACCTTAAGCTTGAGTCGTCATCTCCCTCCCATTTCTTCAACTCCTTCTCCGCTTCTCTTCCTTCGAGTCCAATCTAACCACTCCTCCTCTCGCAACGCCAATCTCACCGAACTATCGGATTCTGCTGATCCCCTTGTTCAAAAGCTCGAGGACGCAATTTACCGCATTATCGTTCGATGATCGGCCCCCGATTGGCTCCCGTTCCTTCCCGGCACATCGTACTGGGTCCCGCCGCCTGGCTCACGTTCGTTCGGTATCGCACAACTTGTGGAAGTGCGCAATGGAGGATTGAGAATTTGGCTTCATGTACCTACCGCAAATCAGACACCTTTAAAATGGGCAACGAGAATTGGAGGGCTGGGCTGGGCAACAAGTATTAAACACGGATATCGAGTATTTTTACAATACTCGGTACCCAGACTCCCTACCCGTTTACCCGAACTCAAAACTATATTTTTACCCGTTACCTTAACCGTACCCCGGACCTTAAGGTTTCGGGCCAGACCTTAAGGTCCGGTTCAGGTTGCCCACCCCTAGTATGCTCTGCAAATGATTCAAAAACATGGCATTTGTTTCGTTAAGAAATCCAGATATTCTTATAGGTTTGTTCTCTATCAAGTGATTTGTATTTTTTTTCTTAATAACCATGCTATTTGCGCGTGAGCAAAGACGCAGATGTCATGCCATAATATAACATTAGCCTGTCAACATTCTGAGGAAGAGTGCTCAGAATAGTCCCATAGGAAAATTCTGAGGAAATCGATCAATTGATGGCAGCATCTCGTAAAATAGCTTATTCAGGCTCCTAAATCCCCTCCTAAAGTCAGCTTGGATCCCTCCTACGTTGCTCTTTATTGCGAGTTTATTTCGAAATAGCTTATCCATTTCTTGCTCCAAAAATTTGGTAACTAATGTTTTTGGTCCAGTCCTAAATTTACATAAAACGGGACTAGCCATAACAAATACACTAGAACCTCGCACTTTGTATTCCTTCGGGCAGCATTCTGTTATCCTGAATATAAAAAAAAAAAAACAGAAATTTCAGTATAAGATAGCCTCTTAGAAAAGTGAGTGGGCANTTTGGTCCAGTTCTAAATTTACATAAAACCGGACTAGCCATAACAAATACACTAGAACCTCGCACTTTGTATTCCTTCGGGCAGCATTCTGCTATCCTGAATATAAAAAAAACAGTACAAGATAGCCTCTTAGAAAAGTGAGTGGGCATAGGTGCTAGCAAGGGAATAGCTTTATTAACTAAATCTACCTTTTGGTGTCCAGAACAAAGTCAGATCTTAGAAGAGTGAGTGTGGCTTTATTAACTTTAGTCAAGCAAGACTCCGTAATCACCTTAGGATGATTCGGTATAGCATACCCTCCAATCTAAGCAGTTCACAACATTCCCTAATCCCTAGTCTACGCATTGGTTTGAGAGTAAAGTTGGGGGACAGTTATTAAGTTCCTAATGAACTTAGGGCATTAATGACATAATAAAAAAATGACAACCATAGTATATTATCTCAGTGAAATATCAAAAACTTGATAGTAAAACTAACCTTAACTGTAACGGATGATAGTTTGTAGATTTGCATGGAGTTATGTATTCATATTGCAAAGAATGGTTGGGTGACACTTGGGGTAATTGACAGAAAATGAAGCCCGAGCTTATTGGGTCTTGTAGGTTAGGATTCATAATACAAAATAGTTCTTATTTTGTGTCTGCAAATACGATACATACCAATTTTATATCACTTGATTCATGGTTATAGCGTAATTTACATTGGTAAACCATGTTCATAACTAATTCTAATCATAAGCATGTGTATACCATTTTGTAGTGTCGATTGGGTCAAAACCCAACCTGGCACAACCTAACTCACGTCCACCCACGCTCATAGCTTGATAGCAGAAATTCATAAAGCTCAATACTTTGTATTAGGCTTGATCTTTCACTTATGCCTTAATAGGATAAGATCCACTAATAACTTGTTACATATGTTGAAGCATTGGCAGTTTCAGCTCATAAGTATTCTATGAAATCGTATAAAATAAAAACTTCTAAAACAGTTAAAGAAATTTTAGTCAAGAATATGAATTTTGCGGATCTGCGGTATGTCAAAATAAGATTCCAATGAATCTAGCAGATAGAGGAATCCAAACCAGATTTGATGAAATATTGTTACAAATAGTTCAGAGATAGTTGAATAGTAGAACAAAATAGGAGCAAGCATTGATGTTTTTGAGAGAGAATTCTCTGCATCTAGCTCCAATCGAAGAAAAGGACTCGACATGTTGCAAACAAGTATATATGGCGAGATTATGTAAATCACTTGATGTGGAATGGATTGGTGAAGGTACTAGTTAAAACTGGAATGGATAGAAATTAGTCTCTCGAGAACCTGAAAACTAGATACAGCTTTATCATAAACTAGTGAGCTCTTGTAACAAAATTCATAAAAGATGCCTATCAGATGCTCATGGTCTCCAACAATAGAGTTCTCGAGACCAGAAGCCATGACCCATCATGTATCCAGACAACGTCAACTAGAAAGCAAAGTGGAGCAAGAGATTTAGAATTTTCGAAGAAAAAACTAGGAAAGCATCATCAGTCCAACTGATGTTAGAGGAGAAATATAAGAAAAGGGTTGCAAGTAAAAACGAAAGATTTGAAAGAAGGTTGCTCAGAAAGTGTAAAGAATGGATGGGAAAATTTATCCTCAGTCGTGATCGGATTAACGAGATTGTTATCATCTTCATCACGGCAACCTTCTACAAATCACAAAGAAAAGAAAGAGAAACAGAGAAGTCGGTGAAATTGGAAGTGTTAGAAGCCTCCTTCGAATTTAGGGCTTTGCAAACGATTCGAAGTCCCGTTTATATAATAGAGAGATGAACCCATATGAGCAAGGCCCCACACCTTCAGGGAGCCCGATTCTTTGGTCGGCCATTCTATAGGTTATCTAGGCCCAAGTATGTCAATGGTAGATGTGTCATTCGAGCCCAGCTCCAGCGAGCCGAGCCCGAAGTCGTTCGGCTCGTCGAGTCTGTCGAGCTTTTCGAGCCGAGCTTTTCGAGTCGAGCCTGTCGAGCTTATCGAGCCTATTCGAGCCGAGCTTATCGAACCTTTTTCAAAAATTTTAGGCTCAAGGCTCGAGCAGAGCCCGCGCCGAGCCTGTCAAGCCTATTCGAGCTGAGCCAAACGAGTCAAATAATTTTTAAAACATGTATCTTGTATATATTTTTTAACAAGTTGTTTTCGTTGTTTTAATATCGAAAATGTTATAAACGTAGAAATATATTGTAAATATTTTATTAAAATAAATTTTAAAAAAAATTGAAATTGTGATTAAAATTGCGATAAATACTTGTAAGCACATGAATAAAGTTTGATTAAATAAAAAATAAAAAATTCTTTTAAATAATTTTATTTTAAAAGTTAAGATTAACTATTAAAATTCAATGTATTAGAAATAAGTTAAAATTTAAATTCATCTATATTTATAGCTATAATTTAATATATAATTTTTTTTAAGAGCATGGATTGTAAATAAAAAATTTATTAAGGTTAATTTATAAATTAATTTTTTTTTTCTCTTTTTTCTTTTTTTCCCTCTCTTTTCCCCCTCTTTTCTCCCTCTTTCTTTTCCCCCTCTTTTCTTTTCCAGCACCCGGCCTAACTCACACACTCTCTCTCTCGTGTCCGCACGAACTCGGCAACGAAGATGCCGAACAAAGCGTTGCCGAACACCAGAAACGATGGATAACGACGTGAGAACAGTGAAGCGCGTTTAGGAGATCCGACGGCCGGCAAAGGGAAGGCTCGCGAGCCCATCCGGCGGCTGACGAAGCGAAGACTCGTGAGCTCGGGAGATCCAAGCCTAGCGAGCCTGCTCGTTGGCTTGAAATTCGGGCTCGAGCCAAGCTCGAGTCCCGGGCTCAAGCCTAGCTCGGCTAAGCACTACAGTGACCGCTCAGCTCGCTATAGTGCTGAGCGATTTGAGCAAGCTCTAGTAAATTGCAGTGCTTAACATTATTGTATTCAGTTGTGGGGTGGGTCAATCAGATTTGTAGGACCAGATTAACCAACCCGCACTCTCTTAACAAATAGGAATTACAGGGTTACTGTAACCCAACCTCTGTCTTTCTTCTACGCCTCCATCCTCTCTCTCTCTCCTACAAATCAACTATTCCATCTCTACTTTCTCTATCTCTTGGACCCTATTCCTTTACTCTTAGAATCAGCAGACTTCCTTTAGATAGCCGCTGCAGCCCGCAGTCCCATCTCGCACAAGAGAAATCAGGCGTCGCTTCTTCTTCGACTGCAGAGCGGAAACTTGTGCGCTCCCATCGAGACTTGTCGTAGCCTGTCGATTCATTGCGGTGCAAGTTTGCCCTAATCTCTATTCTCTGAGGATTTCAAGTCATTCGAAAAGTACTTTCATCTTCTTAGAATCTCCATTGCATCTTAATGAGTTTAGAGGCACTTTGGATCAAATCAAAATGTTTATTTTTGGGTGGGCGAAAACTATTCTGTCAAGGGTTATTGATATACAAAGTTTGACTAATGGTGTGATTCAGCAAGAGTAAATAGGAGAAGCGTTCTTCATATAATAGCGTTGCTTCACTGTGGGTGGGCAGCTTTCAATGCTAGCAAAGCGGCTCCATAGGCTGCTTCTCGTTGAACTGCCGGACTCACGGGTAACCCAAGGACTCTCTCGCGTATTTTTGTCCATTTCTCATTTTTCGCTCCTCCTCCCGCAGTGAAGACCTCCTCAACTTGGGTTGCTCCAAGATCCTTGAGTAGCTTATACGCCTTTGCCTTACACATTTCGCAACAAATTTGAGCCTTCTTTCAGCATTGTGTGATTTGTGTTGATTAAAACAAGGCATAACTTGCATACCTCTATTCGTGCAATGGATTCCAAGATCCCATGCAGATATTCAACGTCATTCTCCGGTCTCGGACTCAGCCTGCACAGCCAAAAGTAAAAGCTCATTTGTATAATATGCTTCTGAATATTAAACTTCAAGAGTATACTCTGAATCATCAAATTCCTCCCTTTTTTTTTCCATATTTCAGTGTTATTTTTTATTCAAACAAGTGGCAAAAAAGAAAGGAGAAAGAAGAGAGTACCGGGGAACCATTTTTGGATTAGCCTCAGGGAATCTTTCCCCAATAGACGGGAGAGGGTAGTAATCAAGAAGAGATGCTTCCATAGGATTGATCTGTTTACTTAGATTGTCCAGCTGCTCGTCAGTAAAGAATTTTCTTAGAACAGCTCCACCAGTGTTTGAAGCACCTCCCACCAACCATTGATCTTCTAGTCGGTGACTGTACACACCAAAGCGTGCATCTTCAAGCCGGCTGGTGCTCATGAGTTTAATAGCAAGTGTTGAACCCAACGAAGTCACCTGGAGGACAAGTAATTACCAATAATCGCTTAGTTTCAGTGAAACCGCAAATTTCTGGTAATAAAGGGAGAATGTCTTTCATTACACTGACTCCAATCTGTAAAGCAGAAATTAGTAAATATTCTCCAGTCATTACTTGAGCTCAAATTAATTACTAGAGGAGATCATAGATGACACTAGAAAATACAGTCTATTGTGTTCTGCTGAATTTAACGAAAATGGAAGCCCTCTTCCTTCTCAAAAATAAAAATGAGAGGGGAGTTTGAATAGAATCTCACAGCTTTTCCCGGTTGTGTTGCACGTGCTGCGAGAAAAGCAGCAATGCTATCTGTGGTTCCAGTGGATACGATGCAATCAGATGGGAAACCTAAACAAATATGCAAGCCATGACAAATACACTTTGAGATACTCAACTTTAGATTTTGTGTTTCCATTTTATTTCTTTGCATGCTCGTTGCATAGCTTCATACCAAAATGATAAAATTGTCTAGCTTCATTATTCTGCTAAGTAAGCCAAAGTAGTTACCATATTCCAATCTGATGTCCTCTTTCATGCAACAAATTGAAGTTCCAGGAGCTTTAACAACAGGCAAAAGCTGTGAATATGGTTGAGAAATAAGCCAAGGTGGATAAGCGTCAGCTTCAGGATCATAACCCACCTGTGATCCACCAAAGAGATTACATTTTTACTTCTCAATTATAACAAAATGTACAAGAGGATGGTGTCTCAGAATCTCAATAGTAATGCATTCAGCAATCCAGACCACTGTCATACACACAGGAGCAATGCATCTTAACTAATCAGCCATTGGCCATTGCCTTCGCATATTCTCAAAATTCCTAGCAAGTATGGAGTACCTTGAGAGCATTATTGTAGTCAGACACCCCAAGCTTTCCATGAAGAAGCCATAATAGCCAATCTGCCTGATGCAACAATATTGCAGATTCTTTTCTTGAGTCAATTTTATTCCACCATGAGACCAACTTGCACAATGTAGAAGAAGCTGAGCAAACTGTATGATTTGGAGGAGCAATTGACTTCACATGCGGGACAGCATCTGGACAGCTCTCATTATAAAGGTATGGCCTCTGTAATGCTTCGCCCGTTTTGCTGCATTATAGATTTAGCTCGATGTGCATCATCACCCTGGATGTAAAGCCGTGGAAACTGTAGAATGTGGAAAGCATTTACCTGTCTAAAATGATCGTAGTTGCAGAAGTACCATCTATGGAAACTGAAGCAATGAGATGGCGAAAACCCTCGGGGACATCTTGAAGAAGAGCGAAGAGGGTTGTTTTCCATGATCGCACCCAGTCTATGCCCTCATCGCTCTTTCTAGAAAAACCAATAACATTAGATATAACATTCGGACGACAACATAAGGATCAACATCTGCTCTGGGTGGACTTCTGTTCGTCTATTGACAAATGCGTGGTAGGATTTTGGATTATTTTAGAAATTTTAATCATACAAACACTAAACACTCGTGATCTTATACGTCGAGCTAATTAAATATTATCTTATCTTGGCAACATAGCGACCAGTTCTAATAAAGTACCTTGAACAATGGATATTCCCTCTTTCCCTGTGAATGAATTGCCCCTTCCTTGTCGATAAGCGCGAACCTCGCTCCTGAAGTACCGAAGTCTATCCCAAGATAAAGTCGATTCCTAGCTGGTCGGCTCGCATCTGGCTTCTCCGTCTTCCAAGTAGCAGAGCTCATCGCCATTGATCTCAGATTTCGAGTAAGCCCTTTCGCAGAAATGGAAATCCCTAAATCGTCAACCCAAACAAACTCTATCACAAAATCGAATCAAACAGTTTTGAGATTACTTAGTTACAAACAATCCATCCATCCATCCAAGAGCTCCCATTAGATATATAGAGTGCGAAGTATAACCAAGTGGAGGGAGATTTGTCATGGAAAGGAGGAATGAGGTGGCCGGGAGAGGAAAAGGAGCGAAAGAAGCCATGCCAATCTCCCGCCTGGAGCTCCGTTGAGTACCAGAGAGGAAGAGAATGGACGCCCCACGAGTGGCTGTCGATGTTGCAGTTCTATCTCGTTTTCTATTTTCTTTATTACCTTATCAGTTGTAGCCTATATTATGAACTTACGTATCAGCGTTGTACATACAGTAAATTGACTATATTGTCACGCCTCAATGAGAAGCTGCGACAGGAGGGGGTCCTCCCATAATTTAGACAGGCTGGCTCACTATACTTCGTCTGCAATAATCATCTAATTCCAATCTCAACTCTATTGATTCTGCAAGGGCCATGTAATGGGAAGTTGTTGAAATCAGAGCGCACAAGTTACCAAGTCGATGCAAAACTCAATTTCACGATTGTGCTATTCCTAACAGGTATTCTAGAAAAACATTAGACTAATCTTGTAATTCTTTTGAACATCAAAGTTGTTTTATATCAAATATCGTCGCATAGGTTTCCCGTCTTTTTCATGCTCATAATGCAGAGTCAATATGGGAGAAAAAATTATCGCAATGTTGTAACAAAATTATAATATATTTCGATTGAGTTTATTTCGGCCACTCCAAACCGCTCTTCCCTGTTAGAAATTATTCAAGACGATGTGTTAAGTTCCTTGATGAAAAAAAGAATTAAAGAATTACTTAGAATTTTTGTTATTCTTATTAATTTCAAGGAATTTTTTGGTTATGTTATTTTTAAGGTTTAGTTTAATTTAGGGTTTTAGATGTTGGATGAGATTAGTTCAACAATTTAATATTTAAGTTTTTCGCTCATAGCTATGATTTTTTTAAATAAATAGGCCTGGGAGATGCGACCCATTTTTTTATCAGGTCACTCTCCTTGTTTCACGGGTTCCTTAGAGTCGTGACATGTGAAAACATACTCGGATAGTTTTTATGTCTTTTGACGATGGTTATGATATATAGAATTGGAACCCCTATGAAGGATCAAATGGAAAGGAGAGCATTAATTTCTCAAGAAATTAATGTTATATTGTTTGACTAATAATATGTTATTGTGAATTTGGATGACAACATGAAAATGCAATGCGTTTTTGTTTAGTAAAAAACTTTGAAATCTAGTTGGAGTCGATTAGTTTCTATGTTATAATGCGCAATGAGTATTTGTTTTCGCTAAATGAAATAGGTTTGGTTTGGGAAAATATAGAATCGTATTCAAGTAAAAGATCTGGAACCGCTCTTATTCCTTTTGAAAGAATAAAGAATGACAATAACAAAGAGTTTTGAGATGTACTGTTTGATCTCTAATTCAAAGAGTTTTGAGGAATCACCGACGTCCAAATTTTGTGACCGATTCCAAAGTCATATACACTAAGTACATTGATTGATTAGCTACGGTTTTTGAAAATAGTTGTTCAAAATTAACAGCGATGAATCGAGCATATTTATTTAGATCATATTATTTATTGCAGATTGAATGGACTAATATTACTGATGTTAGGTCCTAGGGTTTCCAATAGTAAAACTTAAAATCATATTATTTATTTTTTTATTTATAAATTAAATTATTCATTTACATTGTGATGGACTTGCTTATAAAATTTTGTGCATATTTTTTCCAAGGTTTTTTTAGTTCATTAATTATTAAAAGTAAAATTAATTTTTGACTGAGTAGTTGGTTTGTTTGGCCAGGTCGTTTCTCATTCTACAGTGAGTCCGTATTTGAACGTAACTTGACATCAAGTTAATATATTTCGTAAAAGTAAGGTGCCCGTTAGAATTGTAGTTATAAGAAAATAGATATTTATCATTGAAATAAGTTAATTGATTTCAATCCCTGACGGTATTTTCCAGTGAAAACCAATCTGTCCGCTGTCATTATGAATTAACGCTGAGCTGCTCCCCATGTAACCAATTCATTGTAATGAAAGCATGCTTGGCATTCTGCATGAACGTATCATGACGTGAAGGTGGTGCCATGCTAGTTACTTGTTAGGCGTTACATGTATATCTGAACCATTTTTAGTGACTAAAAATATAATTACTCAAACTTATTAAAAAAATAATTTACAAAAAGGAGAAAATCTCATATTTTTTTTCTCTCTGTATCTTCTCTCTCCCTCACCACTACATAATTGAAAATTTTATATTATGGTTACGCGAGAAACTGCTCAAACTCTCCACAATAAAAATTGCAGTCCTCTTTAAGTTCGACATCTTGTTTACACTTTATTTGGTTTTCTTCTTTTCGTTCGATTCTCTCAAGAGAGAGATCAAATAACTTCCATGATCTTTCTTATTAGTCGCTGCTGCCTCTAACTATTGAAACTGCACGGATTAAGTTTACTTTGCCCCTCAACAGGAAGCAGCTTAAGATTTATCAGCGAGGGAATGAAAAGTAAAAAACTTTAGAGTTTGTAGAGAAATTATTCTTGAAATTTATTTGGCGCAAACTATGATTTTGGTTTGGGAATATGAATTAAGGTTGAGTTTTAATTTTTTGTTTAATATGATATGAATTCTCACATTCTATTTTATTTTATATGAATATTTTTCAAAGTTATTGAAGTGAACATATTATTTATTTATTCATTCATTGTGCATAAATTGATAGTAGGAGAGTGAAAGACTGTCTCATTGGGTTTCGAATCTCTAAACTTGATCAGCTTATTTTGGGCTGCTACTTCCTAAGTGTAGATTATTTTGGTTGTCACTATCTAAGTGTAATTCATGCTGTAACATCCTATTTTTTCCTTGCTTAAAATTTTTTCTTTTTGTAAACACATGTACTAATTTTAAACAATTTAAGGTAAAACTTATCAATTTGAAATCTTTGAAATAAAATACAGCGGTTAAAATTGATCAAAATCGATTCTATTCGTAATAAGTAATCAAAACATACTTGTACTTTAACATTAAAACCAAGTTATTACAAAACAGTTATAGACCAAACATAATATTATTAATTTGTTTTCAAACAAAACATTTCCATTTATATGGGTCGCCCACCGGTCAAAATTGCACTAACAGCTGCAAACTTCCACAATGGACGTACTTCACCACCTCAAGCATCTATTCACGATAAGTAGAATCCACAATATCTATCTCATCTCCTATATTACAAAGCTTATCTAATGAGCCTAACGCTCAGTAAGTTAATCCATAATAATAAAATATTTATGAGACTTTTATGCATTTGCTGCTTTATAAAAACAATGCAATTTCGGTATCGTTCATTTCATTTCTTTTCTTTCACTTAACATTCAAGTTAATGTGGGTAATACCGTCTAGGAGAGAGTAAGCACCATTTGGTCCAACCTCTTGGAACAGCCAAACTCAAACTCCGCCCAACATATAACTATTTACGTACATTTCGTTCATTTCACTCTTTCATTGGTTTGATTGTTGAAGGTACCATGGGAGAAAGTAGATACCATTTGGCCTCCCTCGAGGCAGTCTAACTCGAGCTCCTCCCTCAACGACCTGTTGCATATTATCATGAAAATCATGCATGCAAATCATTTTCGTATTTTTCTTAAAACCATGATGCATGAACAATTAAAATGCATGAACATGTTAACATGCAATAAAATATATAATTCAAACATTGCAAGCATTCTAAACATGTATCTTTATTCTAACACAAAAAATCAATCAATCATCAAACAAGGCACACAAACATATCCTCAAATAAATTGAGGACGGTGTATTATGCATTACACCCCAAACAATCCAGAATATTGCAAAATCATAAAATCCTAATATTTGTAATGTAGTCTCCTTTAGGGCCAATCACATGCAACATTAACTTACCTTAAATCCTTAGTCTTATTGAAAAACTTGATCAATATGTTGCTGCACTTGAAAACCTAAAACACAAGTAACATAATTCATTAATTTTAAAGTATCCCTTTGGTATAACATGATCTTCAATCGATTGTAACTTTAGCTAGACTAATCCAAATAATGAGATTCAGGTGTCTGAATGTTGCTTGAGATGTATACTCCAATTAATCAGAAGACATCAAAGTAATTTGAAGTATCTAAACATATGTTATATGCCTAATTCAAAAACTATCTAGAATACATTATTTTCGAGTAACTGTTGCATAACAGAAACTTCAACCGGCCATAACTTAAGTTATACTTCTTGGATTGAGACGATTCACGTGTCATTATTCTCCTTAAAATGTCTATTTCAAATCATAAGAATAGTTTCAAGTCATTTGAAAACTTGAACTTCCAGTAAAATTACAAACCCTAAAACTTCCTGATTTTCTCAAAAGTTTTTGCATAATCTTGATATAAACATCACCAACATGCTTAATTAACCATTCCGAATCAATTCACCAATTTAAACATGCTATTAGGGTTAGAATTGATACCTCAGAATAGGGAAGATCGAAACCGAAACCCTTGAGTCGTTTGTTTCCTCTTCTTTTCTCCTATTTCCTTCTAGAGTGAACTAAACTTGCTTTAAACATAAAAACTCTTCACCAAAACTTTAATCCAACAAAAGAACCTCACTTAATCTTCCAAAACCAGAGAGAATCAGGAAGAGAGCTGAAGAATTTGTGGGTTTCTCAGCTTTTCTAGGGAGTTCTTAGGGTAAAATTACCTTATTATCCAATTTGTCCATGTTAAAATTCATATTTGCCCTTACTTTTGCTTATATTTGTAAAAATACCTTAATTATCATCTTTTAATCATACATGCTTAAATTAATTAATCTAGATTAGTACTAATATAATCTTCAAGATTAACTTAATTAATCATGATTAGTAAACCTTAATTACCTCTTAATCATTCACTAATTACACCTTAATCATGATTAGGCACTAATCTAATGGTGACATGTGGCACTTTCTTATTGCTTCACTACTTTAATATATAAAATCATAATTTACATTTAATAATATTCTATGATTAATATTTATTCAAATTATATCATTGATTAAGGAGGAAATGTAAGGTGGAGGTGTCATATCCTTTAACTATGGTTAGCTTTACTAATTAATTTAGATTAGTATTAACTTAAGTTTCAAGGCTATTAATACATAAACATATATATTAAGATGTTAGGATCTTGTTCCTTCAAAAAGTTTGGGTATTATACATGCAGTGTATTTATTAATTATATTATTCATCGATTTATTAATATGCTCAGCTCGAGAGAATATTCATCGATAATTACTACAATGTAGGACATCGTCAAAATATGATCACAACATATCATAACTTGGAACAAAATGATATGACAGTGCTGTTGACTTACACAATATACTAAAGGGACTGATCTTATAGATCAATTTGATGTAGTACTAGGTATGGATTGGTTGAATCATTACGAGGAAAAAATTTATTGTCATAAAAGGAACATAATTCTTACCACATTCATGTAAAGATTATGGAAATCATGTCAATCTAATTTTAAAAGCATATTTAGGTGGAAGAAGAAAATTGAATTCTTGCTCAAGAAAAGATTTATCTGAAATAATACCTCACCTTAAGGTGCACCAGTGCTATTTGCAAAGAAATAAGATGAGTCACTTCAGTTGTGCATCGATCACCAAAAGTTGAATCTCGTGACGGTTAATAATAAATAATCATTACCTAGAATTGACGACTTGTTTGACCAACTAGGTGTATGCAAATACTTTTCAAAAAATCGATATGAGATCTGGCTATCATTAGATGAAGATTTGTGAAAAAACATTCATGAAATGGCTTTTCGGACACGTTATGCTCACTTTGAGTTTATACTATTACCATTTGGGTTGACTAATGCACCAACATCATTTATAGACTTGATGAATCGAGTCATTTGACCATATCTCGACAATTTTTTTTGTGGTGTTCATTGACGAGCATATGGGACACTTATAGATTATTTTGGAGACAATACGTTAACACCAACTATATGCAAAACAAGAAAAATGTGATTTTTGAGGACCGAAGTTAAATTTCTTGTTCATGTTGTATCTGAAAATGGAATCTCAGTAGATCCATTAAAGGTCAAAGTTGTTTTAGCATGGAAACCACCAAAAATTGTTACAAAAGTACGTACTTTAATGGGACTGGCTAGTTATTATCATCCATTTGTGCAAAATTTCTCATATGTTGCCATACCACTAATTCTGTTAACAAGGAATGATGTAAAGTTTATTTGGAGCGGAGAATGTCTGATAACTTTTGATGAAAGTAAGCATAAATTAACTACTGCCTCAGTCTTAGCAGTACTTGATGAAAATTTATCTTATGTCGTATACAATGATGCCTTAGGAGTCGGTTTGTGTTGTGTATTAATGCAACATAATAAAATAATAGCTTATGCATCCCGACAATTAAAGACTCATGAGAAAAATTATCTGCTTCATGACTTAGCGTTGGTTACCATTATTTTTGCATTGAAAATTTAAAGAAGTTATTTATATGGCGCCAAATTTGAGATATTTTCTGATTACAAGAGTTTAAAGTATTTATTTACACAACATGATTTAAACCTCCGTCAATGGCGTTAGATGGAATATTTGGACGATTAAATTTTACTTTAGAATATTATCTCGGTAAAGTAAATGTTGTTGAAAATGCCCCAGTCGTTATATGAGTGGGTCTCTATCTTGTTTTAGAGGATTTGATGAGCGTTTAACGATCGAGGACTACGAGCTGAGAATTCAAGAGAATGACCAAGCAATTCAAGTGTTTAATCTTATTATTACAGCTACTTCAGCGGAGGGCGTCAAAGAAATGCAAAAATTAGGTAATGAGTTAAAAGAAAGGTTTGATAAAATCAAAATAGTGAAGAATTTGAAGGTTGGGAAATCCGTACAAATGGATTCTTATTTTTTAAAGAAAGAGTGGTAATATGAAATAACTTAGAGCTAAGACAAGCAATGCTCGCTGAAAATCATAAATTTAGATTTACCATACATCGTGGTTCTATGAAGATGTATCATGAAATGAAACGCTAATTTTGGTGAGTTGAGATGAATAAAGATGTCACTGAATAGGTATCAAAGTGTTTGGTATGTAAACAAGTAAAAGCTGAACATCATAGATCAACAGGACTATAACAACCCTTACTTACCATGAGAGGAAGTAAGATAAAATTGCTATAGATATTTTAACTAGGTTACCAAACACGTCACAAAATCTTTATTTGATTAGGATTATAGTTTATAGACTCATCAAATCTGCACACTTTATTGTAGGAAGAATGAATTTTCCTTATACGAAATTTGGTAAGCTATGCATTGAAAATATCGTTCGTCTACATTGTATTCCTTCTAGCATCGTATCTGATCGAGATCCAAAACTTACTTCTCAATTTTGGAGAGCTTTCCAACGAGCATTTGGTACATAATTAAATCTTAGCACAATATATCATCCTCAAACAGATGGTCAATCTGAGCGCCCAATTCAAATTCTTGAAGATATGCTAAGAGCATGTATTTTGGATTTTGGAAATAGTTAGATTAATTACTTACCATTTGTGGAGTTTGTCTACCACAATAACTATCATACTAGCATTGGACTTTCAATTATGAAATATTTCATAAAGTGCTCATCAACAACAATGATTAGTCTATGGAATACAACCAACTATGCCTCATACTTTGTAACAACCATATTTCGGATAGTGCCCAAAGGCATATAATTTCTCTAAGGAGTGGAAGCTCAATGCCGATATAACCTCTAAGCACATAAAGAAGTAGGTGGGCAAGAAGAGACACTTGATGAAGTTCAAGGCAACAGACTTCGTGTTGGTGAAGCTACTAGCCGAACAACTTTGCTTTAGAGAAACGAAAGACAAGCGACTTGTGAGAAATTAGGAAGGCCCAGTAGAAGTGATAGAGAAAGTTGGAGAGCATCTTACTATGTCAATCTGCCATCATGGTTGAAAATTCATCATGTGATTCATATCGGCAAGACAAGGAAAGGAAAATTATCACAAGACCATATATCTCCATCAACAACCTAAAGAAGAAAGAATTTGAAGAAGTGATTGCATATCGAAACATCAAAGTTGGCCATCGAGACTACAAGGAGGACCTCATTAGGTAAAATGGGCTAGGAGACAACGAACTATCTTGGGAGAGAGCCGAAAACTTGGAAACCTATACAGAGAAGCTTGAGGAGTTCCAGAAGGAATGACAGTGAAGAGGTCATCAATAGCTAAAATAGAGAAAAATGTCAAGGCCGAGGCTTACCCCGGGCCTGTTGCTCATGGCTGCTCATGCTTTTAGTTTTTTTATCTTTACTTGTTATTTCATTTTTAGTAAGAAGTGACTCTCGGCAACGTAACATGTTTACTCTTATTGTAGCTAATATGATCCACATTATACTTTAGGGGGAAAGCACGTTAAAAGCTAATTGTTCACTTCTACCAAACATTGTAATTTGCTAGCCATTAAAGACCATGTTTTTTCAACTCTCGTCATACACACTATGTTCAATGACACACTTTTTGATTAATCTATCTTGCTAATCATTTGATCATTAGAGACAAATTTCCTTACTGACGACGTAGACACTCGGTGCTATTAGCACACTCGTAGACTGACCCACCGTAATCATGATAGTGAGTGCCCCACAGTCCTTATCAACCCTTTTCAAAGTAGTACCATGACACGTAGCTTGGTCATTGTCGGACTTGGGCTGACATTGATAAACTGCACCATAGTGCAAGCTAGGAAGAGGAAGTTGTTGTGTTGGATCTTGTCATCGCAGCCATGTCTGGTGTCTCCTTTGTTGGAAGAGTACTCTTCGCCGGCCTCTTCATTTTCTCTGGTTGGCAAGATTAAGGAATCTATTTGCATTTCTATGCTTTCTTTTCATCATGCGGATACATTTGATGTAACGACCCGATTCCCAGGACGCGCCTATTGCTTTACTGCTTTTCTTACTTGCTCACTTTACTTTCTTACTTTCCGGCGACCCGAGAACCGGTTCGTTACCGGATTTCTTACTTACTTACATTGGTGGAAAACCGTCGAATTAAAAACATACATACACTCTTTGTAAACAACGATTTGAATTCCACCTTTTATAAAAAATACATAAGCATTTAATAATGTAAACTTACAACGGAAGAATATAGTTCAAAATACATTCATTTGAAAAGCTTTGTAATTCATCACTCCAAAGTAATATATACCTTTTCATTACATCTTCAAAACATTCAAAACATTTGTGATATAACTTTGTGTGTGTCATGCATCACTCCCCGTTGGTCATCACTCAATAAACTGTATCATTTGGACACTCCTCTGCTCTAACTCCTTGATCATTCATTTGCACTCATTCCTCCATTACATTCCCTACATTGCAAAGCCTAAACTATGAGCCTAAAGCTCAGTAAGTAGCATAACTATAAAATGCAATGCATGAGTATGCTATGTTGTTGAAACAATGCACAATTCCATTTCGTTCTTTATTGCGTTATTCTTGCTTATCAATCCAGCTTTCCACCTCGTGGTTCCACCCAGTCCTCGCGACCGAGCTCTCCACCTCGTGGTTCTACTAGTCATTTACATTTTTATTCTTGCTTATTGATCCAGCTTTCCACCTCGTGGTTCCACCCAGTCCTCGCGACCGAGCTCTTCACCTCGTGGTTCTACCAGTCATTTACATTTTTGACTTTTCATGTTCTTAACTCATCGGAGATGAAACATAATTGGCGTTTTATACCACAAATCATATCTCGTTTACCTCCAACTACGTTGTAAAACCATGCATGAAAATAGTTCGTTCATATTTTATAAAACTATGATGCATGACCATGTGACTATGAAACATTACTTAAATCACATCAAACATATCATGAAAATAAGTATATCATCAAACATGTCATGAAAACAAACATACAATGCACATAAAACATACATCCTAATCTTTGCAATGTAGTCCCACTTAAGGGCCAAACCATCTTAATACTAACTTACCTTAACAGCTATCTTGAATCAATCCACTTGAGCTTATTTTTAATCCAATTGAGGACCTAAACACACAAATCATTTAAGGTGAGAATTCATGTAGCATGACCTGTTTTATTTCATAAAGTCATAACTTTTATCCCAACTTTGATCAACTATAACTTCCTCTATATTGATCCATTAGTGATGCTACGGGTGTCAAATTATTCCTTAAAGAGTCTACGATAACTTCTTAGAAGACACCAAATTCTCAAAACTAACGTAGCATAAAGTGTCGATCAATATTGACATAATAGTGAGCATGCATCTCTGGAAATCAAGGACCGATCGACCCAACCTTGGAGGGGTTGACCCATGCTAACAAAAGAGAGAGCATGCGTTTTAAAATCGGAAACCAGTCGACCGTTTAAATCAAGGTGTCGACCGCTGTTCATAAACAGAGAGTAAAAATTGGGAACCGGTCGACCGTTACCGGTCGACCTAACTTACAAAACTGTCGTCCAAATTCCTCTCCCAGTTTTCGTCTGCAAACTTGTAACATCTATAACTTTGTCTACAAAGCTTCCAATCGAGTGATTGAAATAGATATAGATTACTCTAAGAGTCTACTTTAACTCTTATGAAGGACATAATTTCAAATTCGTGCTACAATTTGACCGAATCTCAAAAACCCTAACCTTGCACACAATCAACTGATTTTCTAACAATCTACATGAAATCCTTCATTTTTATCCATCAATTCAACCAATACAATCATATTATCCTTATTGAACCTAAAAGAAACTCAGAGGATAGGATAATACCTTGAACTTCAGCTTCCACGAAATTTTCAGAGTTTTCCACTTCACCTTTCTCGAGATAACTCACTTTCTTACTCTTTTCTCTCACAATAACTCTTTTCTTTCTCAGTCTCACTCTCTCCTTGATCAAGATGTGAGAACTTAAAGTAAAATAGGGAGAATGAGTCGTGCTGGTAGGGAAATGGCAGACCATGCCTTCTTGTCTCCTTAATTAAACAAAAATCGATGTTTCTCTCACGTCCATCCATCAGGATTTCCCCAAGTTTTTGTTGACTTTTCAACTCAATCAGGGAAGGTTTCGACCGCTATTCAACAAGGTGTCGACCGCTACGTAAGGTTTCGACCGCTACTTAAGGTGTCGACCGAAAGCATTCAAAAGTTTTAGATTGTGTCGACGCCTCCTCGATCCTAGGGTCGACCGCTTGACTAAAGGTGTCGACCGCTTTCACGGCGGTCGACCGATAACAAGGTGTCGACCGCTGTTCTTAGCTGTCGACCGGTTGACCTATATTCTCTTCTAACTTCAACCTACTAAATTGCTAAAATCAACAATACTTTAATTCTTCAGTATTTACCCAACATTCATCCAATAAAAAGAATCTTTAACACTTCAATCTTAAGGTCACAAATTCTAAAAATAAATGAGGGTTGTTACATTTGATCTGCCTATTCAAACCAGGGACCGAAAGGAGTGGACTTTATTTAGCTGAAATTTTGATTCTCCTTCTCTCTGTTTGCTTACATCTCTTCACTATTTTTCTTATTATTTTCCTACTTGATTTCGATTTGTTTGAACTGCATGTGACGTCATATATTTTTTTGGGTTGTCATCTTCTACCTTACCTCATTTCCAGAGGTGTTGGTTTTCGGATGGCATGAGAAAGCAACATCGATTTTTGTTATGGTGTTGTATTCTTATTTATTCACTTATTCTTCATGATGGGCAAAATAGGTTATTTATGATATTTACTGTATGTCAAAAAGATTTCTGGTTTGGGTTGATTCCATTCACTATTCAGGATGAGCGTTAGAAAAACTCAAATCTTTGGGTTCCTATGAGGGGTCTCAATTGTTGTAGTTGCCGTATTTTTTACTAGTCACTAAGATCAAAACAGTTGAGCATTAATTTAAATGAAATAAATGATAATAAAATTCATGAATTTTTGGGACATATTTCAACTAACTTTTGGAAGGGCATATTCAAGCAATAATTTCTATGGCTTTTTATGCCCAAGATGTTTAGTTTCTAATGGTTTAAGTTTCAGATCATTCTGAGTTTAGTGGAAGAAGTAATAATCGATTTAGTGATAAAAGTCAGAAATTATTATGAAAATTTTAGAAATAAAGAGTATAAGATTTACTATTTTATTTAATTTTATTTTTAATATTATTTATGCAACTCTTTTATAATATATAATGGTTGAAAAAATAAAAATTATAACAAGAGTTCATAAATTTTTATCTCTTCCAAATTTTATTTTTTCTCATCTTTAGAAACTCGGTTTTCTAAATCATGATTTCTTTCAAATTGGTATCGGAGCTACGTGAAACCATGAGAGCTCAACATTGGGGCGAATGTTGCTACCACGACTTACCAAGACGAACTACCATAAAAAGAGTATTCAAATGCATGTTTTACTCAGTGCACAAGCTACACGGAAAGTAGTCAAAAGCAACTACGATGAGTCAGAAAATGTTTGTTCTTCCACAACAAACCAATTGAAAATATTGAAAAAAATACAAATGAATGATAAAACTACTCTATATCTTTTATTTCAAGAGGTAGATGACTCAGATTTTGAGAAGATTGCTAGTGCATCAACTTCGAAGGAAGCATGCGATACTTTGCAAAAAGTGTTCAAAGGTGTCAATCGAGTTAAACAAGTATGTCTTCAAGCTCTACGAGGTGAGTCGGAGGCCATAAAGATGAAGAAGTTGGAAGATGTATCTAGCTACGTTATTCGTGTGCAAACAATAGAGAATCAACTCAAACGAAATGGAAAAATACTTACGGATGCAAGAGTTGTTGAAAAAAGTCTCTGATCATTGATTGAATGGCCCATGGAGCTCTTATGTTGACTTCTTGTTAGCAAGTTATTAGTGCCACATGGATGAAGGTGGAAGCCCTTCTATGATTGAGGCCTTGTGCAGTAAACTCCCTACTATGTTGTGAGTTTTGGTCGGTGTGTCTTCGGTACGGTGGTTCTCTCCTTGAGGGTGGTTGGGGTTTCTAAGCACAGGTCTGTGCCTATACGTTCATTCGATTACTTTGCATGGTTTTTCTCCTATGTGTTTTAAGTGTTGTTTGTTTATGTACCCTTCTTTTCCACCCTTACCTTAAGAGTGGGGGCGCCCATAGTCTACCGGTCCTTTAGCATCCTTCGAGTAGTGTACTCTTCTTTTCCACCTCTGCCTTAAGAGTGGGGGCGCTGCTACATTTTACCCCATCACACTTTCTTTTAGTGAGACGTATGCATGAGACTATGTGAGCACGAGACCAACTCAACTCAATGTTTAGCATGGTTTTTGGGAGCTGCTTGCCTAACCCTAGCATTTTGCCATATCTTTTTCTTTCTTTTTCTTTTTTGGGTTTCCTAACCCTTACAGGTTCTCCTTGTCTCCTACTCTCATCTTCTGTATAGCTTGTGATGAAAAATGTTTTTCCGCAAACTCTTCTTGTGATAGTTGATCTTGGCATAAGAGGCTAGGACATGTAAGTATGAATACCTTAGCTAAGGTAGCTAGTCTAGGTGGAAATTATTATGCGTTTGTCATCGTTGATGACTATTCTAGATTTTCTTGGGTTTTCTTCATAAGATCAAAGGATGAAACCTTTGATATATTCTCCTCCTTTAGAAAGAAAATTCAAAATGAAAAGGAGCTTTTTATCGTGGCTATTCGTAGTGACCATGGGGGAGAATTCGAAAATGAGAAATTCGAACTCTTTTGTGATAAACATGGAATAGATCATAATTTTTCATCCCCTAGAACTCCTCAAAAAAATGGTGTTGTTGAAAGGAAAAATAGATCCTTGCAAGAGCTTGCAAGAACTATGCTAAACGAATATGCTCTTCCTAAGAATTTTTGGGCGGAAGCCGTTGCTACGGCATGCTATGTTCTCAATAGAGTATCTATTCGCCCAATCTTAAAAAAGACTCCTTATGAGCTATGGTTCGGAAAAAGACCAAGTGTTAAATACTTTAGAGCTTTCAGATGCAAATGCTTTATTCTTAACACTAAGGACAACCTAAGAAAGTTTGACTCCAAAATGGATCTAGGAATCTTTCTAGGATACTCCTCATCTAGCAAAGCCTATAGAGTCTTTAATACGAGAACCTTAGTGGTCGAAGAGTCTATGCACGTGTCTTTCGATGAAACCCCTAAACCAATTAGCATCATAGGTGAAGATGATGTTTTGGAAAATGCCATGGACTCTTTTTCTCTTAAGGATAACGATAAAGCTTCCTTAGAAATCTTTCATTTGGATCAACCCTCTAGTTCTACCGCTTTAGATCCACAAGATGACAATGTGAGGAATCTTCCTAATGAATGGAAATATGCAAGAAGTCATCATAAGGAAAATATTGTAGGTGACCCTAGCTTAGGAGTAAAAACTAGAGCCTCCCTTAGAAATATTTGTGGAAATGTAGCATTTATCTCTCAAATCGAGCCGAAAAAGTTCGATGAGGCCATTGTTGATGAAAATTGGATTATGGCCATGCATGAAGAGTTAAATCAATTTGAGAGAAGTCAAGTGTGGGAGTTGGTTCCTAGACCTAATGTAACACCCCACTTTTTTGGGTAACCTAAGCCTGTATGAATATAGCACATTATGGCAAGATTATAATATGTGTTAAGGGATAATAGATGTTGAGGTGGTGTTACACTTTTGGAATAGTAATTTAGATGATTTGGAAACAAATTTGGATGTTGTAATAAAAGTTGTTAAGTGTTGGAGGTTTGTAGAGAAAGTTATATAGGTTATGGAAAATTTGAGGTCGACACAACTTTGTGTTAGGTCGACATAACTTTGAAGGATCCGTCTCTGGAAAATTTTAGGTCGACACAACTTTGTGTTAGGTCGACATAACTTTGAAAGATCCGCCTCTGGAAAGTGAGGGGTCAACACAACTTTGTGTTAGGTCGACACAATGGATTTGGATGTGTCGACCGCTCTTTGAAGTTATCCAAATACGTTTCATCTTCCACCAATCCACGCATGATATTGTTCATTATTTCAGCCTTAACTATGACTCAGCTGATCCTCTTCCAAAGTTCTCTCTAATCTAACGTGAGAAATTTTGGGTTTGTGATAAAAGTGTGAGGTTTTAGTGTTTTGTGCAAGAAACTTAAATATTTAAGAACTAGAAGTTGAAGAGAAGGAAAAGCTTACGGCTCAAGCCCTGAGGTACTCGAAAACACCTTTAAGATATTCATTTTGATGTTGTAATGACTTATAAATGATGGAATTTACGTTACATGGTTAAGAATACATGAAATTGTGAAGGTAGTTTTTGAGTATACACTTTATAAGTCATGTTAACCAGTTTCTGAAATATAAATTTTACAAAGTCTTTAAGTTACAATTTGGTCATGATCTTTTCTAATGATGTGTAGCCAACATTGTAAGGTTTGGATTAATACCTTATTCATTCTGATCCGATTAGTGTAGTGAAAGTTGTGTATATCGGAAGTTGAGGTAAAAATAGGGTATGAACTATTATGGTCATGTTATACCCGATTTTAAAGATGTAGAATTTATGAGACTTTTAAGTAAGAATCTGATCACAACGTCTTCTAAAGAAATGTAGTATACAAAATAAGGAAGATATTGATATCAATTACATGGAATTAGATAAGTATAGAAATAGTTATGAGCCCCGAAAATTAGGTAAAAAACAGAAATAAAATATTGAGTACTTATTTTAGTTAATTGTGATTTTTAAGGTGTTTTTGAAGAAAAATCAAGAAAATTAAAGGAAAGTGAATAGAAATTCAGCTTGGAAACGAGGTAATATTATGATGCATGTGATTGACCCTTAAGTGGGACTACATTATAAAGATTAAGATTATTGTTTGTTAATGCTTTGATGAATATATTGGACTGTTTGAGGTGTAATGCACAATACACCGACCTCAATTCATTTGAGGGTGGTTTGTGTGCTTGATTGACATTGTTTGTTAGAATCAATGATATGATAAATGCATGTTTTGTTTATTAAGCATTGTACATGAATCATACATCATGTTTTACTCAAAACAACGAAAATGAATTTCTCATGCATGATTTTCATAGACAACAGAACATGATACGAAGAAAGAACAAAGAAAGCTTCATGAATTCATGTAACAGTTTGTTGTCGAGGAGGGATTTGAGTTGGTTGTCTTTCGTGGACGTCATAGTTAACCTCTCAATTTCCCATCATAGTTCCCCTCACAATAATCTCATACCTACGGTAACTAAAGAAAGAATGAATGTCAAAATTGAAATGAAACTGCATAGTTTTACAAAAGTTCATGCATGTTACATATTTTATAGTTTTCATGTCTTACTGGGCTTTAGGCTCATTAGAATGACTTTATAATGTAGGTGAGGAGTTTATTTCTAAATGTTTCAAGGATTTTCAAAACGGGATGTTACAAATATGGTATCAGAGCGCACCGGGTTTTAAAAACGGTTCTGTAGACTGCCTAACAACACAAATTCTAACATGGAGACACTTCATCAACTGTAAGTTTTCTTTTTGTTAGAATTTAAGTTATTTATTACCTTTCTTATATTAAGGGAATTGCTAAGGAAATATACAAAATGTCAAGAGGACGAAGACCTATGGATGAAGGTCCGAGAGGATATCGAGATGTTGGTGACATCAGTGAAAGTAGTACTGATCCATTGACAAGGTTGGTGGATTTATTAAGTCGTCAGTTTGATCAGAATCAGACAAGAGAAGAACAAAGAAATTCACGTCCAAATCAAGGGGAATTGAGCTGTGAAAGATTTTGTCGACTCCATCCACCGAGTTTTGATGGACAGTCTACGGATTCAACTCGTGCCGAAGAATGGATTCAAAAATTAGAGGATATCTTTGAGTATGCAAAAATCGAAGATACAGAGAAAGTAACTTGTGCTGCATTTATGCTAGAAAATGATGCAAGATTTTGGTGGGATACAGTTAAGACCACCCACAATGTGAGGGAAATGACATGGGAACAATTTAAAACTGTATTCCATGACAAATATTTTAGCCGTGCAGTTCGAGCTAGTAAGATGGTAGAGTTTGCTCAACTATGCCAAATTGGATCGGTGGCTGAATATATACGAAAGTTTGAATCATTGTCACAATTTGCTCCACATCTTGTAGCCAATAATGAAAACAAAGTACACCAGTTTGTTCAAGGCCTCAAATTTGAAATCTATAAAGAAGTGAAGATATATGGAATAGAAGACGTGCCTTATTCCAAGATAATATCTAAGGCCCTTGAAATAGAAGAAGTGGAAATTAAATTTCAGAAACAGCAAGAGGCACAACAACGATTTTACAAAACAATACAGCCCCAACAAAATAAGGGCTGGCAGCAGTCAAAGGGTACTAAAAGGCCTAATGAAGGGAAGACCGAGCAAGGAAAAGAGAAAAAGCCACGAGACTCTTCTCAAAAAGTGCAATGTCCCAAATGCAACAAGATTCATTACGAAGAATGTATAGCTGGCACTAACAAGTGTTTTAGATGCAAGAAGGAAGGTCACATAGCCATGAACTGTCCATTACATAACAAAGATCAGACTAGAGTTGCACCAAGGGTTTTTGCATTAATCGAATCGGATAGTGAAGAGCAACCTCATGTGGTGTCAGGTACCATTTTAATTAATGATGTTCCTGCTTATACGTTGATTGACTCTGGTGCTACACACTCATTCATATCATCTGCATTCATGATTAATTTGGAATGTTCACCAATGGTAGCTGAGCATATTTATGATGTTGTGTTACCATCTGGTGAGCAGTTACATTTGAATCACGTATTATTGAATTGCATTGTTTCTATAGCCGATAGAAAATTATATGCAGATTTTATAGTTATGGATATGCGAGGTTATGATGTAATTCTGGGTATGGACTGGTTGTTCAAGAGTTTTGCAACTATAAATTGTAGAACTAGAACAGTTAGTTTTCAACCGCCAAATGCAAATCGGTATTCTTTTCAAGCAATGAAGAATAATTATATCATCCATTATAGCTCAGAAACTGTTAAGAAGAAGTGATTGTGAAGGGTTTCTGGCAAATGTAGTGGATGTATAATTTCAGCGCAGTACAAAGTTACAAGATATTCCAGTGGTGCAGGATTTCTCAGATGTATTTCTGGATGATCTACCTAGATTACCCCCTGATCGAGACATTGAGTTTGTGATTGATGTTTATCTAGGGGTTGAACCGGTATCAAAAAATCCTTATAGAATGGCACCAGCAGAATTGAAGGAATTAAAAGCACAATTGGAAGAATTGGTGCATAAGGGCTTTATACGCCCGAGTTTCTCGCCATGGGGAGCTCTAGTTTTATTCGTTAAGAAGAAAGATGGTTCACTAAGAATGTGCATTGACTACAGAGAATTGAATAAATTGACAATCAAGAATAAGTATCCACTTCCCAGAATTGATGATTTATTCGACCAACTTCAAGGTGCATGTGTGTTCTCAAAAATTGATTTAAGATCTGGGTATTACCAACTAAAGGTCAAAACAGAAGATGTTCCGAAAACTGCGTTCAGAACTAGATATGGACATTATGAATTTCTAGTTATGTCTTTTGGATTGACCAATGCCCCAAAAACTTTTATTGACATGATGAATAGAGTATTCAGTGAGTATCTCGATAAATTTGTCATTGTGTTTATCGATGATATTTTAATATATTCACGAACGAATGAAGAGCATAAAGAGCATTTAAAAGTTGTATTGACAGTTTTGAAACAACATCAGTTATACGCAAAATTTTCAAAGTGCAAATTTTGGTTAGACAGGGTTAACGTTCTTGGACATGTCATTTCTAAAGATGGTATCTCTGTTGATCCATAAAAAATACAAGCTGTTTTGGACTGGCCACAACCGAAAATGTTAGTGAAGTACGTAGTTTTCTTGGATTAGTGGAATATTATCGTAGATTCATTGAAGGATTTTCAAAATTTGCGATTCCATTGACTCGCTTAACAAAGAAAAATATAAAATTCTGGTGGTCAGACGAATGTGAAGGTAGCTTTCAGAATTTAAAGCAGAAGTTAACGTCAACTCTAATTTTAACTATTCCAGCAGAAGGCAAGAAGTTTAGCATTTATTGTGATGCTTCGAAAATTGGATTGGGTTGCGTATTAATGAAGGAAGGAAAAGTGATTGCCTATGCTTAAAGGCAATTGAAGAATTATGAACAAAATTATCCTACACACGATCTAGAATTTGGTGTTGTGGTTTTTGCCTTAAAGATTTGGAGGCATTATTTATATGGTCAACAATGTGAAATATTTTCATACCATAAAAGTTTGAAATATTTATTTGCTAAAAAAGAGTTAAACATGAGGCAACGACGATTACTCGAATTCGTCAAAGACTATGATTTTGAAATCAAGTATCATCCTGGCAAAGCCAATGTGGTGGCTGATGCATTGAGTAGAAAGTCTGTGCCTGTGCAATTGGCAATGTCTGAGACATTGCAATATGAAATTCAGAGATCTGGAATAGAAATAGTTTCAGATCTAAGTTCTATGCTTGCGACATTGTCCATTAAACCAAATCTTATGGAGGAAATCAAGGAAGCTC
Organism: Begonia fuchsioides; assembly: GCA_003255005.1. Taxonomy (NCBI): domain Eukaryota; kingdom Viridiplantae; phylum Streptophyta; class Magnoliopsida; order Cucurbitales; family Begoniaceae; genus Begonia; species Begonia fuchsioides. The sequence continues at coordinate 44,731 of QAOC01033491.1, forward strand.
AAATTGAAGATTCTGAATATAATCAGTGTCAATTAGACAAGATACCAGATTCTTCTGAATTCAAGTACTCGGATGATGGCATTCTAAAATTTCGTGATAGGTGGTATATTCTGAAAAAGCCAGAATTAAGAAAGAAAATATTGACAGAAGCTCATTCTTCTGTATTTTCAGTGCATCCTGGAAGTACTAGGATGTATCGGGATTTAAAACAGCATTTCTGGTGGCCAAATATGAAAGAAGATGTGGCGAAGCATGTGGAGTTATGTGTTACATGCCAATAGGTGAAAGCTGAACACAAAAGACCAGCTGGAATACTTCAATCATTACCAATTCCATAGTGGAAGTGGGAACATATATCAATGGATTTTGTAGTAGGATTACTAAGAACAACGAAAGGATATGATGCTATGTGGGTAATTGTGGATAGACTAACAAAGTCCGCTCATTTCTTGCCGGTAAAAATGACATTTTCTATGGATAAGTATGCAGAATTGTATATTCAAGAAATTGTAAGATTACACGGAATTCCAATATCTGTGGTATCAGATCGTGATACACGGTTTACTTCTAAATTTTGGAAAAGTTTACATAAGGCAATGGGGACTACATTAACTTTTAGCACGGCGTTTCATCCCCAAACTGATGGTCAAACTGAAAGAACTATTCAAATATTGGAAGACATGATGAGAGCATGTGTGATGGACTTTCAAGTGACTTGGAGTCAATTATTGCCATTAGTGGAGTTTGCATATAATAATAGCTACCAATAACAATTGGTATGGCCTCGTATGAGGCATTGTATGGGCAAAAATGCAGATCTCCATTAAATTGGAATGAAGTCGGAGAAGCAAAAATTTATGGTCCAGAGATTTTACAACAGACCGCTGATCAAGTTAAGGTTATTAGACAACAGATTAAAACAGCTCAAAGTCGACAGAAAAGCTATGCAGATCAACGACGAAGGGAACTAGAATTTGAAAAGGATGATGAAGTTTTTTTTAAAAAATTTCACCATTTAAGGGAGTGATGCGGTTTGGAAAGAAAGGAAAGTTGAACCCGAGATTTATTGGACCTTTCCTAGTTGAAAAGAAAATAGGAAAAAAGGCTTACAAATTGCAATTACAAGCTTCCATGGATGGGATTCATAATGTGTTTCACATTTCTATGTTAAGAAAGTGTTTACGAGATCCCTCTCAAGTGATTGAAACAAGAGGTATAGAACTTGAACCAACTTTGACTTATGAAGAAAAACCGATAAAGATTCTCAACTCAAAGATAAAAGAGTTGAGAAACAAGCAAATTCTGTTAGTTAAAGTTTTGTGGCGGAATCAAACAACGAAAGAAGCTACTTGGGAAAGAGAACGAGAAATGAAGGAAGAGTATCCAGAGATGTTTTAGTTCTAAATTTTGATGACAAAATTTTTGTTAAGGGGGTGAAATGTAACACAACACTTTTTTGGGTAACTTAAGCCTGTATGAATATAGCACATTATGGAAAGATTATAATATGTGTTAAGGGATAATAGATGTTGTGGTGGTGTTACACTTTTGAAATAGTAATTTAGATGATTTGGAAACAAAGTTTGATGTTGGAATAAAAGTTGTTAAGTGTTGGAGGTTTGTAGAGAAAGTTATAGGTTCTGGAAAATTTCAGGTCTACACAACTTTGTGTTAGGTCAACATAACTTTGAAGGATCCGTCTCTGGAAAATTTTAGGTCGACACAACTTTGTGTTAGGTCGACATAACTTTGAAGAATCCGTCTCTGGAAAATTTTAGGTCTACACAACTTTGTGTTAGGTCAACATAACTTTAAAGGATCCGTCTATGGAAAATTTTAGGTCGACACAACTTTGTGTTAGGTCGACATAACTTTGAAGGATCCGCCTCTGGAAAGTGAGGGGTCGACACAACTTTGTGTTAGGTCGACACAATGGATTTGGATGTGTCTGTAGGATCGAGATTAACCTAAGAGGGGGAGTGAATTAGATTAATAAAAATTTTCTCCGATGATTACACTTTAATCAAATTTGTGCGTATGGTTTACTCAATCTAAAACTCTAATGCGGAAAAGATAAATAACTTAATAGAGTTAGAGAGAGAGAGAGAGATTGATACCGGATTGTTAACGCGGTTAGGCCAACCTTGCCTACGTCCGCGCTCCAAGGTACCTCCTTCAAGATTCTTCCTGCTCAATCCTTTGAGCTCACTCCGATTGACTTACGGGTGTCAATCAAACCTTTACAGCGACTCTTCTTTAGGAGAGGCGTCACCCCTCTTACAAATTTCGCTCACAGAGTTTAATCGAAGATTTTTTCGGTTACTAACCGACTCTCTCAATCAACAAATGAATATACAAGATATAAATACAAAGATTGAGAGAATGAAATGATTCTCTAAAATTTGGCAGCAATTCGGCTTTCTTTTTGCTCTTTGAAAA
>QAOC01033491.1:57497-113387 GCA_003255005.1 Begonia fuchsioides
TGTGATAGTTTTGCTACCCTCATGCAAGATGAATTTGAAATGAGTATGATGGGTGAGCTTAAATTCTTCTTAGGACTCCAAATTAAGCAATCTGTAGAAGGTACATTTATTTGCCAAGAGAAATATGTCAAGGAATTACTCAAGAGATTTGGCATGAACTCCTGCAAATCCTCTAGAACTCCTATGAGTACCTCTACTAAACTAGATAAGGATGAAAATGGTAGAGAAGTTGACATTAAGAAGTATCGTGGAATGATTGGATCCCTTCTCTACTTGACCGCTAGCCGACCCGACATTCTATTTAGTGTATGTCTATGCGCTAGATTTCAAGATTTCAAGCCGCTCCTAAAGAATCTCACTTAAATGTCGTTAAACGGATATTTAAGTACTTAAGTGGCTCCATTGACTTGGGTTTGTGGTATCCTAAAGGTGTCTCTTTTGACTTATTAGGATATTCGAATGCGGATTACGCGGACAGTTTAGTTGATAGAAAAAGCACCTCCGGTATGTGTCACTTTCTAGGAGAATCTTTAGTTTCATGATTCTCGAAGAAACAAAACTCAGTAGCACTTTCAATCGCCGAAAGCGAATATATTTTCGCCGGTAGTTGTTGTGCTAAAATGCTTTGGATGAAGCAAACTTTAGAGGACTACAATCTCACATTCACTAAGATTCCCATCAAATGTGACAATACAAGTGCTATAAATATCTCTAAGAATCATATTCTTCACTCTAGAACAAAGCACATTGAAATTAAGTATCACTTTATAAAAGATCATGTGCAAAGAGGAGATATTATCTTAGAATTTGTAAACTCGAGTGATCAATTAGCAAAAATTTTTACCAAACCGTTAGATGAGAAGACCTTTTGTGGAATTTGAATTCGTCTAGGGTTGATTCGATTCAATGATGCTTAGATGCATTGTCTTGTGTCTGCTGTCTGCGGCAATGGGGTCGACATAATGAGAAGTATGTCGACCGGACCATCGTGCCTGGTAAGGACACGGTCGACACAATTATTGATATGTCGACCGGTTGATAGTCTATGTTAAGGAAGCAGTCGACATAATGGGAAGTATGTCGACCGGTTGATCGTCTCGGGTAATAGAGCGGTCGACATAACTATGAATATGTCGACCGATATGTGTCAAAACTCCCAGCTTTTAAAAGAACCCAGTCTCGCCCTAGTTTGTTTCTCTCAACCTCTCGAGCGAAATTCCTCGTCCGGAGATTCCAAGCTCTTCTCCGACAATTCCAACCTCCTTTCTGATTGCTCCTCAACCTCATCATCTATCTTTCCTTTGATATCAATGACATCCACTTCCAAACTCCCTATCAAGAGGAAGCGCACGTTAAAGTCAAAATCGACCGGTGAAATGTCGATTCCTCCGTCTCTGACAGTGGACAAACATCTCTTTCAAAATTCGGATGCTCAAGATAAGTATTCTCAGATTCTACATGTCAAACCTCTTATATTAAGTAGAGTATTTCTACCCGATAGGATTACGGGGATTGATATCACTGAGATTTGTGAATATCTAGGACTAAAAACGTTATTTGGACTATGGAATTCGTATCATGAGGAAGCTATACGACTTTTTTATGTAAATTTGCAAACAGTTCCTCACCCGCTCACTCTCAAGAGTTTAGTCTATGGTAAACCGATTAAGATTACAAACTCTTCATTGAACTCATTATTGGGTTGTGAGGTAAATGAGTTTACGGATCGATACTACGAGCAAGGGAAGGAACCCGCTCTAGTTCGATGCTCGGATTATAAGGATTTTCTTAAATTGGTTGCTAAGGATCCAAACAACTTGCCGTACAAGCCCAAAGCTAGTGATCTCAACATAACGACACGTTTAGTTCATCACATCACGACCTACAATCTTTTGCCTAAGGACGGGTCTAAAGATCACATTAGCCATATGGAACTATATGTTCTATATATGTTCTTTACCCGGCGTCGCTTTAATGTAGGATTTATCATCATGCGACGTATGATGGAAGTGCTAGACAAAGCATCCAAATCATTACCATTCAATACTTTGCTAATGGAGATTTTTGCTCAACAAGGAGTAATTTATCCCTCTCCCGCTAATCTAATCGAAGTCAGGAATCATGATATCTACTCTGATTCGACCCTCGCACGGATGGGATTAACTAAAAATGAAGATGGAGAATGGCAATACAAGAGAAATCTGCCTCGCCGACCTCCCACACCTCCAAGCTCCCCACCCCTAACGGTTGATGAAGCTCATATTCCTCCCGAGGATAGGAGACCTCGGAGACAGCATCGCTCCTCCTCCTCGATTGAGATGCGCCTAGATATGCTCAATGGCCTAATTACGAGCCTCACGACATCAGTTGATGCTCTGCATAAAAAAGTCGATGGCCTTAAGAGCCAAATTGATGCATGAGATGCATATTTTAAAGAGGAAGAAGAAGAAGAAAACTTTGATGAACCAGCTGCAGCCATTTCTAGAGTTACCACACAATTCTCTCCGGCTCCAGTTGCTGAGCCAACCCCCTCACCAGGACCGGATGCTGAGCCATTTGTCTCTTCGATTAGATCACATGTTCCTTAGCGTACATCCACTCTCGATATAGTGCTGATTCCATCCGCTGTAGACACTGAGGTTCTTACCTCTCCTACCTCCATAGATACCGAGCTTGTTCCCACTCCAGCATTGGACGTGCCTGGATCTCCATTAGTTGGATCTCCTTGGGAATAGACGCTCCGTCTTTTTTTTTTGTTGAGGACTTACTTTTTGGTAGAACAATGCTTTTCATTAAGTCCTTATCTGTTTACATCTTTATATGACTTATTCAGTGGATCTTTTTTTAGATAATGACAAAGGGGGAGAAGTATCAATCTCTTATTTAGCAATGATATTTGATATAGATGTATATTTATGGGGGAGCATGCATTTACTATGGGGGAGAATTTACATAAAATTTATATAACATGTGAACTTGCTCAAATTATCTTTCAAACAGATAGTTAATCAATAATGGTTTGTCATCATCAAAAAGGGAGAGATTGTTAGCTTTAACTATGATTAAAGTAACCATTGTTTTTTATTAACCATTAAAGAGAAGTTGATTTGAACAATGTATATGAATACCCTCAACAAAGGGTACCTTTTTTTGTCTAACAAGTCAGTCAAGTTTTGCAGAAATTGTTAAGTCTGATACAGGTTATGTCAACCGATTATTAGTTATGTCGACTCATCCTCAGACAGAGGATAAACTTATGTCGACCGCTCACCAGTTATGTCGACCGCTCACCAGTTATGTCGACCCATCCTCAGGCAGAGGATAAACTTATGTCGACCAGTTCCCAGCTATGTCGACTATCTTCAGGCAGCAACCTACTTATGTCGACCGCTACGTTATATGTCGACTGATGAGTTAACCACAGAAGAATGTTATGTCGACCTCTATAAGAAAGTGTCGACCGCAAGATATTCAAGACAAGAAGTCTACAAGTTACAAAAGCTTCACTTATGTCGACCGGCCAATATTGTGTCGACTGCATACATGTCCAGAGGCCATATTTATGTCGACCGCTAAACTATTGTGTCGACTGCATACATGTCCAGAGACCATATTTATGTCGACCGCTAAACTATTGTGTCGACCGTATACATGTCCAGTGGCCATATCTATGTCGTCCGAAGCTCTTCCCAACGAAAACTCACTAAAACTTATGTCGACCGATCAAAAGATATGTCGACCGATCAAGAGCAGAAAGAAGAGATAACTCCCAACGGCTATTTCTGACTGTGTCTAAACGGCTATATCGATGTTGACCGATCCCATACTTATGTCGACCGATCCAGCCTGCGCAGAACGAAATCTATAAATAGCTGCTGAGATGCCGATTGAAAGCAGGATTCTCGAGAGATCAAAAAGAAAGCCGAATTGCTGCCAATTTTTAAAGAATCATTTCATTCTCTCAATCTTTGTATTTCTATCTTTAATATTCACTTGGTGATTGAGAGAGTCGGTTAGTAACCGTTAATTTGAATATCATACTTTGTGAGCAAAATTTGTAAGAGGGGTGACGCTTCTCCTAAAGAAGAGTCGCTGTAAAGGTTTGATTGACACCCGTAAGTCAATCGGAGTGAGCTCAAAGAATTGAGTGGTAAGAATCTTCAAGGAGGTACCTTGGAGCGCGGACGTAGGCAAGGTTGGCCAAAACCGCGTTAACAATCCGGTGTCAATCTCTCTCTCTCAAACTCTATTAAGTTGTTTATCTTTTTCGCATTAGAGTTTTAGATTGAGTAAACCGTTTGCACGAATTTGATTAAAGTTTAATCATCGGAGTAAAATTTTATTAATCTAATTCACCCCCCTCTTAGGTTAATCTCGATCCTACAGTTAGATCGTAGTTACTCGTCCCCATATTGCCAAAGAAATTGAAATTGTTCATTGGCGAATCCTTCATTCAACAGATGCGCTTCTAGGCGACTATTAATTATAACACCTGTGGTTATCACAATATTGTGATCCTTCGTACAATCTCCATGATAGATGAAATCTCCCACATAGGCTGACTCTTGAACTTGTCAACGGAGGTAGCCGTCACTTGTCGATGCAAGTCAATTTTCTAATACTCGAGCACAAGTATGACTATCAACGAAGGTTTTAATTTGAATTCTTTTTTCATCGTGCATCTTTGAAGCGTGAAGGCGCTATGGATATCCATCTACGTACACTGCTCTCGACAGCCACTGCCTAACTTAAAACTTCGTTTGCATCATCATCGTCCGAGTCAAGTGACGTAGTCAAAACCATAGTATTTGCCTCATCTGAAGAAGATGAAATCTCTACATCATATCCACTATCAAATAGGTGAAAATGAGGCACATAGGTATTGAATTCGTATACCTAATCCATATTTGCTTCATTTTCTTATGCTTTGTTGGCTTTCCTCATCATATCATCCACCAGTTCATCGAGCTACCGACCATTATAACATATATAAAATTTTCTAATATGTGTATCTCATAATTTTTTATTATTTTTTGAAGGTACAATTTTAAATACAAGAATAATCCAATTTATAAGTTTTTTAGAGATTCAGACGCAATACATCACGGGCAACAGTTCTCTTAGAAGGTAAAACTTAGGTTTCAAATATTGAGAATATGCTCTAAAACCATTAATTTCGACAAACTTGAATGCTAATTCATTGAAAATTACCATCTTAGCACGTAGGCCTCAACAAGTACAAACATTAAAGCACGAAGGTTATTATCCTCTAAGATCTATATTTTGAAAGGTCAAATTCTTTTGTTTCACATTTACTTGAGGCAATAATTTTGCATAAATACGATAATTGCCTTTAGCTCTAACATTTTTTTGTCACCATTTTAAATAACAATAAAATAATTCCATACATTTGATTTTTTTACTCTTCCTTTACTAACAATAACTACAAACATATTACAAGGTATGTCTGTATTTTTGTTAGTGCTCTCTTTATTCATCATATAAACAGAATAAGTTGTGAAATTAATGACGGACCATTAGCCAAATCAAACAAAAATAGTAGCGTTGAAATGCAAGGCACAATTCAAATAATTTTCAATTAATTAAACGCAATGAAAAACCATATTCTAAAATCTCTATCTACCTTATATAAACTATACATACGTGAATAAGTTAACCCAACATAAACGAGTTATATACACTAGAGTCTAGAGAGATGAGTAAATTGTGAAAATCGTTGGGGCAACGCAATTTCATTTGTAAACGACGATTCTGCACCTTTTTAGTTGTATATTTATCTTGGAAGGTTTCCCTTCTACCATAAACTTCAGAAATGAGCACCTAATTCCATCCCTCAAATTACTGAAAAATTAGAAACTCAAAAAGTCAATAGATCAAATTAAGCTAATTTCAGACCATTTTCTCAGCCAACATGTAAAACAAAGTCATCAAGAAGACCGTCCTGATCGACTAATCTACCAAATCCAATAGTGGTGAATGTTAAATGCAAGTAGAGAAATTACTTGAGGCTAAAGAGAAGCTAAGAAATCTGTTGCGAGTTGCGGCACTGCCAACTGTAGAATGCTTGTGCCTTCGCCTCAACCCTGAGCAGTGCGTGATTTTTGATGTGAGAACGAAGTCACCACCATTGAAATATGGAGTCAAAGTTTGTGATTTAATGGTTGGATTTGTGTATAGTTCCTCTTCACCTTCTTCGGAGACTTATGTGAAGCTATTGCATAGTTAGAAGATGACAGCTGACGTACTTTATTCATTGATTTGATTATTCTTCCGAAAATATCATCCCATTTCACACATCCACATCCACCCTGCTCTTCGCTAGCTGGTAGAGAGGGGGCCGTTAGCTCAGATCAAGTTGTGCCTCCAATTTTCAAACTTTCTCACAAAGTTGGTCTACTTGTTATGCTATGTGACATTTCTGGTGTCATTATTTTCATCCTACAAATTACTTTTAATGGGCTTGGTCAACATCAACTTTCAGCTTGCAAAAGGGGAGTTCCTGTGATTGAGCTGCTTAACTCTGGATTCCATAAACTGAGCCATGAACGTCGACCGACAAAAACTTGTTCTAAACACACTTACACTATCCCACGAACGCATCACAAAATTGACTATACCCGCTTTTATTTTATTTCATTACCAGAAAAGAAGAAAAAGAAACGCACAACATGTATTGTATGACTTCCACCAAACCCTCATTGATTACTGAACTGGTCTGATCACACGGTTTCCTCATTATTGCCCTCATCTACGGTCTCTCCGCTCAACTCCTCCAGGGACTTCCCCTTCGCCTCCGGCACCAGCAATGTCAAAATGGCTCCCAAAACGTTGATGCCGCCTAGAGCAAAGAGAGAATTCCTAACTCCGATCCCAGCTGGGTAGCCGGGATCTGTCTTTGTTGGGTCTTGGTTCTGGGCGGCGTACAAGAACCCGAATGCACCGATAATAGCTCCCGCTTTGCCGCAGGCGGCGGAGATTCCATGGCAAGTCGACCTCAGTCGTGCCGGGAAAATCTCGGCCGGGACGACGAAGGTGGTGGCGTTGGGTCCGAAGTTGGCGAAGAAGAAGGTGAGACCGTAAATGACGAGGAATCCTATCCGGTTGGGTCTTAAGGTCCAGTGATGATAAGGAATGGCCAGCGCAAACATAAAAACGGTCATCATAATAAAACCCATCATTTGAATGGCGAATCTTCCGACGTGATCGATGAACGCGACGGTGAACCAGTAGCCGGGTACAGTTCCGCAAAGGGCAATGAAAGTTTGAGCTCTGGAGATTTTGAAGCACTCCTCGAGGGCGCTCATGGTTTTGGTGGCCGGGATCCATCCGATGGCGCTGAAAATATCCTTCTGGAAAAGATTCTGGCTGTAGAAGGCAATGTCCAACAAGAACCAAGTGGAGGTCGTCCCCAACAGGTGCATCCCATGTCGTCTGGCAAACTGTGCAGAGAACAAACCGAAATTGTTCTTCTCCTTTTGAACTATCTTTTCTAACACCATTTCTTCTGCTTCAATTTGAACCTGTAGAACCTTAGACATGTCTGCCGCAGCCTGGTTCGCGTTCTTAGCCACCAGAGCCGTGTACCTCGCTGTTTCGGGCATTTTCATGCGCCAGTAGTAAGTGAGAGCCGCCGGGATAGCGCCGAACATGAGAACAATGCGCCAGACGTAGTCAGCTTGACTCACGGTTGAGCCCGCCGGATCATCCTGGTAAGGAGGGGCTGGGTAGCGGTTGTTAAACGCAGAAGATACGATCAAAGAGACTATTCCACCACCCAAAATCCCGAATCCCTGCATGGCGAACACAGCGGCTATGAAAGCTCCTCGAGTCTTCTTGTTGGCATACTCGGACATAATAGTTGCGGAAAGAGGGTAGTCACCGCCGATGCCGAAGCCCAGCCAGAAGCGGAAGAAACAAAGCGTCGTTATCACACTCTTCGGGTGGCTGCTGAAGGAGAGGCCAGAACCAATGGAGCATATGACCATCAGAATCAACGTTATACCATACACCTTTTTCCGGCCGAGCTTGTCGCCGAGCCACCCAAAGAAGAGCTGGCCGGAGAGGGTGCCACACAAAGCGACGCCATTTACGGCAGCTGCAACGTTAGGAGGTAAGGACCCGGGTCTGGCTGAACCCGGCGTATAGTAGTATATCCGGCCGAGCAACTTGGAGACTATGGAAATGCAAAACAGATCGTAGGCATCCGTGAAGAACCCCATTCCAGCAATAATAATCGCAGTGAAATGGTACCATTGGGTCTTTGCTACATCGAGTGCGTTAAGCACTCTTAGATTTTCCGGCATTGCTGTGTATTTATGTCGCTCTAGATGCTACGCAAGTGCCTTGCGCTTCCGACCGCAGAACTTACTTCTGGATAAATACAACAAGCCTTTGATCTACTACTCACGATGATCTGAGTTAGAGAGAGAGAGACCTTGGGAAAGGGACTGCGTTAAATGGATGGTAGGAGACCGCAACGAGCATGGGGTATATATAAATGCTTTGAGGTCAAAGCATCTAATTCGGATATGCTATATCCCGTCATTAGTTGGATAAATGTCAAAGCTTTAAGAAAGTCAACTCTTCTTGCTAACACAACCGTAATATTCTGAGAATTATTAATAAATTAGATATTATTTACGTTCATGTGGATCAGCATCATCGTGGTATACCATAATTATTAAAATTACACGAGCATTGGTTCAGTGTCCCGACGAGGCAGTCAATGATTTCATAAATTCATTTTTGTATTTTTCCATCCGTTGCGTTGGCTCGAGACTCTATTTTTTAATTTTAATAATACGAAAATCGGCTGCTTTTTGTCCCTTCTCTTGCCCACCGGCTCTCCTCTGGCTTTTTGTATTATTTTTTATTCAAAAAAGTCAAAATTTCTCTCTGGAGACTCTTACATCCCGGCCTCACAGCATATGAGAGAGTTAATCACGGTGACTCAGCAGCCCAAAGATGAGAGACATTTACTTGACACCACAAGGAACAACCTCAACATTAGAAAATTAAACTCTCAAACTGTGATGACGCAGACTTCGAACTGTGACTCTGGATCCAAATCTACCATCCATGAACAGTAGCTTTTTGCATTATTCTAATTAATCGGAATGTGTTCCCACAACAGCAGCTATCACCAGTTTTTTAATTAATCTTGCGTTAGAAAGGATTGATCTTGGTCAATTAATTAGTTTCAAGATCAAGCACGGCAGAAATGAAACCCATTGGTACCATATTTTGTAAGAGTGTAACACACGATAGCTCATATCATTTTTTATTTCAAAAGGCTCTTTTTCATGTACGTACCAATTAAAATTGCGAATATCAATATTTTAAATATGATTGAATTTATCTATAATTATTAAATTATAAGTAATAATTATAGTATACATTTGAAATACACTAGATCAAGCTTACTTAAGCATAGAAACAAAGAAATAATATTTTCGAGGGATTAGTTTTTATTCTTAATCACAAAAAACATAATCCTAAAGTAAAGTGGGCTTAAAACAATAAATATTTTGTTTTGAAGCGCAAAATAATAAAACAACTATATTTTGATTCGTTTAGTAGGCATTTTAAATATTTATATCCTACTTGAAATAATAAATAATAAAAGTACACATCTACGAAAAGAGCAATGCGTCACCAAAAAAATATGAGAAGAGAACACACACAAATAACTTGGGAGGATGGAAATACGGGAAAGAAGACCAAATGCAATTTGATGATCAAGTTCATGACATAATCTGATCTGCAGACAACACCAATTTGAACTTTGACAGTAATTGAGCAGCAAAATAATGTCAACCCTTCAGCATGATATCGTTGACGTTGATTGGCTGGTCAACTTAAGGATAGTGCATCCACATTTAGGGCTTCCGGTCAAATTTTCGTCGATTACAATCGTCTATGTTGTAAGGTTGAGATAGCCACAGACTCTATTCGGATAAGGAGTCCCGCAATAAACTAGTAAAAAAGATGAACCTTTCATGCCCCCAAGGGTTTCATAAAAACAACAGGAAGTGAATGCAGGAAATGGCAGCAGTCTTACGCGTTGTGGTTATTTATGGCACGATAGAATTCACCGCTTGATTGAATTCATTTTGAATTTGATTATTTTTAATGTATAATTTAAGTAGTTTTTGCAAATATATGAATATCATGACAGGCTTATCCTAAAATCTCAAGTGGAAAAGAAGAATCGAGTAATAACGGACTCCTAAGCGTTAAAAGTCATGCTCAGTCCTACTTCAAATACTCCCTGTCACCTCTCCTAAGCGTTAAAAATCGCTATTTTGTTTTGTGGGTTTGTTCCGCATTGGAAAATTGAGCAAAATAGGTTACTTCTTATTGGCATAAAATAGCCCATTAGCCTTATAGTTTAGTATGATTGTAAGAGTTCTATCTCTTAGTTAAATTTGAAGATTGTCTTTTGCAGAGGATCGAACTCCCAACAATAAGAAAAAAGAAAATAAACACCGTATAACAAGGACACTGAAATTTACATGAAAAACAAAAAATAAGAAAAAATTATGGACACATGAGAAGTTCAAAGAAATCACAGTTAAATGAGTTTTGTGACTCAAATATTAATACATAGTAGGTAAATTTAAAACTCTAATATTAAACATACGTGCTAACTCGGCACACCTAGAATTTAAATCATCAAATTCTTACCATCTTTACTTTGACACGAATTCTACTATGAGAGATTCAATGGGCTTCTCGGCCAAACTCAGAGCAAATATAAAATACTGAACTCTAACAATCTTCATTTTTAAACAAATTTCAGTGTAAGATCAAAATATGCAAAATCTATTAAAAATATTAATAAGAACTTCCTTTTCACAAAGGTCTTTCGAGCCTGCTTAACATTTGATATCGATCAAGTTAGGACTCGCTTAAACTTGAAAAGCAATCACATTCTCTCATACAAGGCATCACTGAACTATTAGCGTTGTCGCATGAACTACACTTAAATATGTTAAAGACTTCACACAAGAATTGTTATCCTAGAACATGTTTAATGCATATCCTACAATTTCACCATAGTTTCTCGGAGCTTTAACCATCTACTTGGTTCTCCCCTTGACGATACCACTATGCCGTAAAATTAAAACTGCGGGACTAAATATCCATAGTAGGCTGACTCATCGATTTGGATGTACCTTCATATTCAGTTCCACAGGAAAACCAGACTTATTCTGAGTCAGTCTCTTTGAATGTAAATTCTCAAATTTCATAGTCTAACAATTTGTAACTGTAGAATCCTATAATATGTATAAATTTTGGAGACCTCCTTTCTCCCTTTAACATTATGAGGGCATTCTTACTAATATTCATGACTCTACCTACAATGTTGTACTTGTACCTTTTTTATTAAGAATACTCAATGAGATCAGATTCTTCATTAAATCGTGAACATGTCGCACATTACCCAATTTCGTTACGCCTTCATCAAATATCTCGATTATGATGTTATCGACCTAAGCTTCCTTACAAGGTGTGTTTTCTCCTATTAACACGACACCTTCTGTAACTATTTCATATGTCGAAAACAAATTTTGATTGTAAATCACATGAAACGAACAAACTAAATCTAGGATCCACTCATTGTTTATCATCAAGTTTTCTCTCACACTACAAGAAAATATCAATAACAGTCTTCTTCTGCGACAACAATATCACTGGAGGTCATCGGTTTCTTTCCCTTCTTAATGGCTCGTTAACATTTTGTAATTTATAAAACTCGGATTTGATGTGTCTCTTCTTCTTATAAAAGAAACAAGTTCTATCTAGATTCGTTGACTTTGATCCGCCTCTCGAACCATGAAAACCATCACCGCTTCTGTTATCTAAATCTACCCTGAACGACGAGTCCCTCTCCTCTCACCATTATCTATTTCATTTTCTCCTTTGACAGCAAAGCATGATAAACTTCTTTAAAAAATAGATTGCCCATTTTGTACAAAATCGTATTTCTAAAAGTACCAAATGAAGCGGGCAACGTGCACAAGATAATTAACTCGAAATCTTTCCCTTCGTATTTTCATCCTATAGTTTTCAAATACAAATATAATTCCTTGAATGCAGTCAAGTTATTTTTAACGTAACCATCTTCCATTAATTGTAGAGAATATAATTGTTGTTTCAAATACAACTAACTTGTCGAAGTGTTTTTTTTTATATAACAGCTCTAATTTAACCCATAAAACTAAAACAGTCTTCTCGTTCAAAACATCCTGCAAGATTTAATTTGATAAATGCAGAAGTATCATTGACAAGACATTTCGACCATTCTGAATTTTCTCCTCTTAACTTAACATGAGCATAGTGACAATCCCTAATAATGTGTCGTTCAAATCCATTTGCGCAAATATATCTTGCATTTTTACATGTCATAACTGAAATCTCGTGTTTCGATCCACTAACAAGGTATCAAACTTGAACAAACTCATTGCTCAAAGAACCGTCTTTAACAGAATATTTAATTTCTAAATATCAACTCCAAAGTTCGAAACCAAATCGATATTCCAAACAAGAAAATTAAAATAGTGTGCACGAAAAATTTAGAATATTCCACTGAACTGGTAATCTGAGCCAAATACTCTAAACTGATTAATCGCCCAAAAAGCATAAATATTGCACTACAGTGTCTAAATGTTTTCAAACGATAAATATTAATCCAACTTCAGAAATTCAAAAACAATCCAGGAAATATTCTACCAAAACAAACCAATAGCAGTCTAAATATTTTCAAAAATAATAAAATTATCAAATTTAAAGTTTGAATTTCTTTATGAATTTACAAACGTAGCGACAGTTGGGTTTTGGGTCGGGTTGAAGTTTTTTACTGAACTCGCAAACTCGACCCAAAAAAACTCATTCACCAAATATTCCTAAAATTTTCTAGGGCTCACAGTTTCACCTATTTCCTTCTACGGCAGCTCCCGAGTCGCGATTTTGAGATTCTCTTCTCGCCGTTGGCCAGGCTTCTATCGTCGTTTACTTAGAGAAGACTTATGTTTTTTCCTCAGCAAAGGCGATGTGGCAACTCTTGATTTTTGAACAGCTCTTTACTTAGAGAAGTTAAAATATATTTTAGGAAATATTGAGATGATATTTTTAGTTATGTTATTTGTTTAAGTTTGGTATCTTTTGAATTAATTATTAGGAGTGACAATATTGTAACTCGTAAGGTAATAAGTTGTTTTTTGATTTTTTTTCGTAATAGTAAATGTTTTGATGTTATTTTAGAATAGTTTTTAATGAACCGATAAAAAAAAAATTGACCCAACCCGTAATATTTTGGGTCGGGTTGTCATAGAAGTTGCGGGTTTCGGGCCAGTCTTCGGTTTCAGGTACGAAACCAAAAACTAAATGGGTCGGGTTGAGTTGATTAAAAAACCGACCCGACCCAACCCAATTCATGCCCATCCCTAGCGACAGTGGAGGGTATTGGTTTCCAAAATAGGGGTAGCGGATGGCAGCTTCGTGGTCACCCCAGATTCCTAGGTGAAACCCAAGATTCCATGCTTCTTTACCCCAGGTCAAAAGGAACACAAAAAAGAAAGATATTCTCTCTTCTTCCTTGTCTGCGCAAGCACGGAGCAAGAATAAAAGGAGAATAAATTCTCTTTATTCTTCATTGTTACCCAAACACAAATCAAAATTCCTTTATGTAAGAACCACTCGATAACCATTAAGAGAATCCGATTTTCTCTCTTTTATTGAAGAAGCAGCAACGCACCAATTTGTTTTAATTTTTTTTTTCTAAAACTAGAAGTTGCAAATTTCCCTTACCGAAATTGCAAATTGCCCGATAAATCAATGACTCGATTTTTGAAAAACTTCAACTTCACTCTAATATAAATGGTTGAGAATCGAACATCCAACAACCCAAAAAAGAAAATAAACACTGAATAACAAGGACATCAACATTTATGTGGAAATCCCAAAAACAAGAAAAAATAATGAGTAGAAGAAAAAATTATAAATAAAAAATCAATCTACAATAAATTTTATGACTCAAGTATCAATATATAGAGAGGAACATAAAATCCTAATATTGATCATAAGTGTCCATCCGACCCACCTAGAATTCAGTATTGGGACAAATTACCTAGTTTACTCTACCAAATGTTACCAAAGTCAATTGTTCGACCTAGACTTATTTTGTGAAATAAAATACTCTATATTTATTGCCTATGGAAAATCTTCTTTAAATCTTGCAGAAAATTTTGCATATGGCGCTTTCCTACGAATGTTAACAAGGACGAAAGCAAAGTTCAAGATTATAGGTAGAGTTGTTTGAAAGTATTTTGTCATGTATCAAGGTGAGGTACTTTATGATTTGTTTAAACTAGGGATGAGTATTTATATAGAGGATGGAAAATAAGTTAATGTTCATGAGAATGAATGGAGGACAATCCACTACTTAACAAGTTGTACAATTTGTTCATGTTCCTTTACAGAACAAAAGTATACATTTGAGAATGAGATTTACACAAGTTATTCAAAGAATTAGAAAAAAATATTATGCGAGAACTAATCAGAATAAACTTTGAAGAAATAGTTGTTTTGGTTACAATACTGTTCATGTACATATATAACTATATTCAATCAATTAATAACAAAATTGCTGAACTTGAGTGAAGAATTTAAATGAAGATTTATTATTATCTTTACTTGATGAATTTGAACACTTGGAGACTATTTTCCTTCATCGCAAGGGAGACATATTTTTTAATATTGTAGTGTTGCTTTATATAGTCATGCTTTGAAAAAGAAAATAAGAAAATAGCAGTTAATGAAGCATTAGTAGCAAAAGGTGGATCACAAAATAATAAGGAAGGCTATCATGGAAGAATAAGAAAATCGACATCAAGAGCTAAACTTGAAAAAGATAAATGTGCATTTTGTCATGAAAAAGTAAACTAAAAGAAAGACGGTTGTTTCAAATTGCCCAATAAGGAAAAAGCTATTACACAATTGCTAAGTTGATTTTGGACTTGAATTGTACCTATTACATGTCTCATATTCTATATTGGGTTTTTGGCTTTGAAGAAATTGATGGTGGAGTTGTTTAAATTAGCTATAATAACCCATGCAAAAAACATAGAAACTAAATTCAATTCAATTGAATAATCATGATGGATTACTTTGAATCCTAACAAATGTTTAGTAAGTGCAAGATTTACAACATCAGTTTGGAAGCTTTGAATTTCAATGACTAACTTGTGGCGATACTAGATGGAAGTCTAAAAATTACTTCAAGTATGCTTGTTTTGATCAAAGGTTTAAAAGATACAACTTGTTTGAATTCTATGGTAGACACTCATCGCCATGGTGGTTGAAGGCACATGTGATGGCTTCACCAAATATCATTGGAGACTTGAGAATCGAAAAGATGAGCGAGACAACCAAACTCATCATGGTGACGAATGTTAAAAATGGCTAGTTTGTTTTGTGGTTTCGACCCACATTAAAAAATCAAAAAAAGAGGTTTTTACTTATTATTGTAAAATATTTCATTAGACTTATTTAAAATACTTTTCTTTCGAGATTGCCACCTTAATTAGGGATACATAAGTTGTAATTGTTGAAAAAAATTAAAAGAGTGACTCAATGTTGAGGTGGTGGCCTAGGACTTAGGCAATTTGGTGAACCTCATAATTTTTTGTTGCGTTCTTTCCTTAATTTTTGCTTAACATTTGATTACACCGTATTTACTTTCAATTGTTTCCGTATTTGTTATAACATCAATTGTTAACTTTTTTTGGTGTTGCAGAGAATTATCTAGTCTTTGTGATATAGAAAATAGATTTTAATTTGGGATATGTCAACAACCAAATAAATTAGTTTTGTATTAAATGTTCAAAAATATTTTGTGGGTACCAATATCATACTAAGATTTTAAAAATTATAGAAAGACTGCAAGAAAATAGTTAGCACGATGCAATAAATAATAAAAAAAAAATAAGAACGCAAAAAGCAATAAGTTCGATGCAATAAATAGTAAGATAATATATTACCGCTTGAGACAGGAGATCTAATAGGGACCAAATCGTCCGACATGCAATGGTAATGGAAAAGAAGGCATAAAAGCCTTTAGGCTTGAGCTAATCAAAAGTTCAACAATGACATTCACATATTGCCAGAATATAAAGTTCAAAATAATTACTCATAAGAAAACTTCTACTGCACATAAAACTCAATGAAATAAACATAAATAAATATTTAAGTTCTATCTCTTAAGAAGTTGTAAAACGGATTTCAAATTTAGAAAGGGTTATTGTAGAACTAATTCGGGTTATTTTGATTTGCTTGTGATTTAATAAAATTCAATCCTATTTTATTAATGAGTAAGGAAATATTATTAATGAGTAAGGAAATAGAGATACGAAAGCATTTGTGGACACGGTTTGGCTACACCGCCTACGTTTGTGTTCCAAGGTCTATAGTTAAAAGTCTTTCATTTTTTGTCCAACATTTATCTCAAGAAGAACAACTTCATGCAATGTTTTTATGAGCATGCGTCGTACGACAAGAAAGAATAAGGTAATTTGTCTTTTGTTGCTCTTTATATTGATGACCATATTTTCATGGAAGCGAAGGGAAGATTATTAAATATTTCAAAGACTCTATGACATGAGATTTTGAAATAACAGACCTAGGATTGATGAAGTCTTTTCTTGGTATTGAGATCATACAAGAAAATTTCTGAATATTTATATCACAAGAAGCATATGCAAATGATATTTTAAAGAATAACAAGATAGAACAATGTAAGCTGGTAGTAACACCAACACCGATGGCGGCCAGTATGGAACAGCCCGTATTTGATGAACCAGATCACATAAATGAATGTGAGAGTCTATAGTATCTCACATGCACAAGATCAGACATCACATATAGTGGTATAGGTAGTCGACAGTTGGAAGATCCAATGCACTCGCATCTCAAATCTATTAAAAGAATTCTTTGATACATGCAAGGCGGAATATGTGACATCATCTTGGTGTGTGTCACATAATATGCCAAGGAAGTTTAACACAAGAGTTAAATATACAATAAAATGAGGTAACCGCAATACTAATCAACGAAAAAACAGCTATTGAATTGGCAAAGAACCTCATTCAGCATTAGAGGACTAAGCATATTGAGCTTTGTTCTCATTTTATGAAGAAGCGTATAAAGAATGAAGAAGTGAAAAAGATGGATGTCGCAAGTCCTTCTCAAATAGTGAGTATTTTTACAAAATATCTACCAATGACTTTGTTTGAAAACTTTAAGAAGATTATTTGAATGAATGATCAGAAAAGCTTGAGTCTATGAGAAGAATTTATTTAATATAAAACACAAATAATAAAAACTAGTCAATTTTTTTGGGTAGATTTTGACTAACATTTGGAAGGCCAAATGATATCCAAATTTAACGTATGACCTATGAATTTCTATGGATATGTCTTGTTTTCAATAGTTCAAGTTTTATGTCATGTAGAGTATGTTGAAAAATGTTATAGTATTTTAGTAAGAAATAAGGTAAAACAACTTCATGCAATGTTTTTATTAGCATGCGTTGTACGACAAGAAAGAATAAGGTAATTTGTCTTTTGTTGCTCTTTATGTTGATGACCATATTTTCATGGAAGCGAAGGGAAGATTATTAAAGATTTCAAAGACTCTATGATGTGAGATTTTGAAATAACAGACCTAGGATTGATGAAGTCTTTTCTTGGTATTGGAATCTACGAGTGGGAGTCGATGTCATTTGGTCTCCGTCAAGGCAGTCTAATTCATTCTTGGCTCACAACAATTGGTGCACTTAGCCTAAATCATTTGCATGCATGACATTATTCCATGATCCAACTTGGAAATTATAATCCAAAGCCTTAAAGATAAAGAAATCACCTTGCTACAGAATCATTCCAAGCTTAAACCCAAGGACAGAAATGGGGTTTCCACTCCTTTTCATGAAAAAGTCAAAAGAACGCTCAAACTCACTCTCTTTATCAAAATCTCAAACACTTTGACCATTTTTACCCTTTAATCATAATGAGAGAAGAGAGCAAATGAGAAAATCGTGAACAATGCCTGCCCAATTTCAACCTTCGTCTATTTATAATATAAAAAGATTAACTCGTAAGTGATAGATGCATGGGAAGTTCCCTTTAATCACATTAATTGAACTTAATTACACTAAATTTTCACCATTCAAATTATGGCAAGACGCGTGAAGTGCTCATAATGATTTTTACCGACATTTACTAAATTTACCCTTAGAAAATGTTACATTTTACCTCGACTTATTTCAGTCACCAATTCATGCTGGGTCGACCGAATCTACGATTTTGACGTATGTCGACTGAATTTCCTTAAGTCATCTCATTCAATTCCTTTTCTAGTCAACCTATGATCTTAACTGTCAACCGAAATTTCACTTACTGTATGTTATGTTGACCTAACTTTAAATTTGGTATCATAGTTTTTTCTGTTTCCACATGCACTTCTCGTATGTCTGTCAACTGAAAAAATGGACATTTTTGCATTGCTCTAGAAATGTTGACCAAAACCTTTTTGGATAGACAGGAAACTCTATCTTAGAAATGTGCATTGTAGGAGTCGACACAAACATATATTGGTTGACCTAAACGTATAAGGGTTGACCAGAGCTCGGCCCCCATTGACTACTTAACTGTAAATTAAGTAGAGCTGGACCAATCGACAAAAGTGTCAAGAGGTTGATTTACTCATATCAGCCTACCCAGTCAATCAACCCGTTACAGTAATTGAGTGGGTAGGCTTTTGGGTTCTGTTAAGTTTATGGTTGATCCAATGTTTGCGGCATTGTAGGCTCTTGTGCAAACTATAATTATTCGTTTTCAATAGTTCATTTTAGGTATTGATTTTGAGAAAGAGAAATTTGACCAAGTTTGTCAAGGATAATTTTAATTATGCAATTGATACTTCAAATATGACTATTTTTCTACTGAATCTTTAATTTATTAATTAACACCTCGAAGTTTAGACAATTATCAACTAATATTGTATGTAATATTTTAGTTAATTAAACTTCTTGTTACAATTTATTACTGATTTTTTTTTAAAATGATATATATTCTCGCTTAAGATGATCCAAAATGAAAAACTAAAAATTAGATCATAAGAATGTGAATAATAATAAAAATTTAATGTTATAATGTCTATTGATAGAATTTTAAAGTCTAAGATTTAAACTAATAGTACATTTAAATTTTATGAGTGACGCTTCCAAAAAGATGACATTCAACGATGCTGCTTGCTGTTCTTGAAGAAGAAAGCAGGCGGAAGAACAAAGAGCGCTCATAGGTCTTGTCTATAATAAGAGGAAAGTCAAAGGAACGTGTGACATCTGAAGCCACCACGTCAAGAATGGAAAAATCAAAGAGTAAAAGAGGAGTAAAGTGTTATCATTATGGCAAAACAGGTCACATGAAAAAGGATTGGTGGAAGTTGAAAGAAGAACAAAGCACATGAGGTGCTAAAGGAGAAAGGAAGAGTATGATTACGACTGTCTCTGATATGAAGATGTAATTATTTGCGAAGATGCTGTGAATCTCATAACTCAAGAATCAAGTTGGGTATGTGATTCAGGTGCATCTTATCTTGTTACAGCAAAAGTAGAATATTTTACATCTTACACCAGTGGCGATTTTGCCATCGTTAAAATGAGGAACAGTCATATTTCCAAGATAGTTGGAAAGGGGGACATCAATATCCACACCAACAACGGATGCGAGTTGGTGCTTAAAAAAGTCTGACATGTTTCAGATATTAGACTGAATCTAATATCAATTGGTGCTCTCGATGATGCCGGTTATAAGAGCAAATTTGATGATGGAAAATGGGAACTCAGCAAAGGCTCGCTAGTCATAGCAAAGTGAATCAAAGAGTCTAGCGTGTACGTGACTCAAGTGACTACAAAGGAAGCAGCTGTAAATGTTGCACATGATAACTTATCCATAGAGTTATGGCACCAGCGACTTGGTCACATGAGCGAAAAAAGAATTCTATTGCTTGGCAAGAGAGAATGTTTGTCACATCTCGGACATGAATCTTTGCCAAAATGTATTCATTGTTTAGTGGGAAAAAAACATAGTTTCTTTCAAAAAGATTTTTGAATAGAGGAAACAAGAGGTGTTGGAAGTCATCTATTCAGATGTCTGCGGTCCTATGTCGATGAAAAAGTTAGGTGGAGCTCAATACATGGTCACATTCATTGATGATCATTCAAGAAAGGTTTGGGTTTACACACTCAAAATGAAGGATGAGGTGGTTAACATTTTCAAGCAGTTTCATGTTTACACTGAACGTGAAACTGGAAAAAATTTGAAATGTATTCGCACAGATAATGGTGGCGAATATATGAGATCATTTGATGAGTACTGCAACTTGCAAGGAATCAAACACGAGAGATCTGTTTTGAAGACTCCTCAAAAAAATGTATTGCGGAAAGAATGAACATAACGATCGTGGAGAAGATAAGGTGCATGTTGTCACATTCAAAACTTCCTAAAACATTTTAGAGAGAAACGATGAAAACTGCAGTACATATCATCAATATGTCTCCATCAGGACCCCTGAATGGAGAAGTGTCAAACTAGGTGTGGACAGGAAAAACGTATCTTATAAACATCTAAAGATGTTTGGATGTAGAGCGTTTATCCATGTTCCAAAAGATGAGAGGTCAAAACTAGACAGCAAAGCTAATGAATGCATATTTCTTGGATACAGAGATGATGCATTCAGATATAGACTTTGGGATCTGGTTGACAAGAAAATTGTCAGAAGCCGGGATGTTGTCTTCTTTAAAGATCAAACCATTGAAGACAAGAGAGATGTTGAAATCACTAGTGAGCATCTTGTAAGAGTTGATATGGAAAAATCAACTTTTGACGGGGGAGATGCTGGAGAATCTAACGAACGAGCAGTTGAAGATGTTGACCAAAGAGAAATTGAGATTTCTCGGGAACAAGCTGCAGAGTTAAGGCAGTCAACAAGAGATCATCAACCATCGAGTAGATACTCTAGAAACGAATATGTGATGATCACCGATAGTGACGAACCTGAGTGCTATGAGGAGACTATGGAACATCATCAAAAAATAAACTAGATAGATGCGATGCAAGATAAGATGATATCATTGCATGAAAACCATACTTATGAGTTGGTTGAGCTTCCTAAAGGGCGAAAAGTACTTAAGAACAAGTGGGTATACAAACTCAAATTTGAAGATAAAGTTCATAGCCAAAGTATAAGGCACGGTTAGTCGTAAAAGTCTTTGGTCAGAAGAAAGATGTTGACTTTGAGGAAATATTTTCACATGTTGTGAAAATGTATCCATACGAGTGGTGTTTAGATTGGCCTCAAGTCAAAATTCGGGATCGAACAACTCGATGTTAAAACTGCTTTCTTGCATGGTGAACTTGAAGAAGAAATCTACATGGAACAGCCAGAATTGTTCATTGTCAAAGGAAATGAACATTTAGTTTGTAGATTGAAGAAGAGTCTGTATGGACTAAAGCAAGCCCCACGACAATGGTACAAGAAGTTTGATTCCTTTATGGTTCATCAAGAATATAGGAAAGCTTCATCAGACCATTGTGTGTTCGTGAAAAAGTTCACACACGGAACATTCACTATCCTCCTACTCTATGTCGATGACATGCTGATTATGGGCCCAGATAGAGAAAAAATTGTTAAGTTAAAGCAAGAACTTAACAAGTCTTTTTCCATGAAAGATTTAGGATCGGAAAAAAGAATAATTGGGATGAGTATCACTCGCGATAGGAAGAATGAAAAATTGTGGCTATCGCAGGAGAAATATATTAAGAAAGTTGTCAGCCGATTCTATATGGATAAGGCGCAGTCGGTTAGCACTCCTCTTGTGAAACACTTCAAACTTACTTTCGAACAAAGTCCTTCTACTGAAGAAGGAAAGGCAGAAATGCAGAAGTTTCCATATGCTTCAGCAGTTGGTAGCTTAATGTATACCATGGTTTATACGAGACCTGATATTTCACATTCTGTTGGAGTAGTCAGTCAATTTCTATCAAATCCTAGCAAAGAGCATTGAAATGCAGTAAAGTAGATTCTTAAGTATCTTAATGGTACTTCTGGATTCAGTTTGTGTTTTAGAAATAAAGAGCCTTTACTAATAGGCTATACTGATGTTGACATGGCTGGAGATATCTACTCTAAAAGATCAACATCAGGGTATTTGGTTACATTTGGAGGGAGAGTTGTATCCTGGCAATCTAAGAGGCAAAAATCAGTGGCATTATCTATGACAGAAGCTGAGTTTATTGTGGCTACAGAGACTTGTAAAGAAATTTTGTGGATGCAAAAATTTCTGACAGAATTGGGACATCGACAAGATAAATATGTCTTGTATTGTGATAGCCAAAGTGCTACATACTTAAGCAAGAATTGAAGCTTATATTCGAGGTCAAAACATATAGACATCAAGTATCATTGGATACTAGATGTCCTTGAGAACAAACAAGTGTACCTTGAGAAAGTTCACACGGATGACAATGGCTCACATTCTGTAGAGACTCAGCAGAATTGGAAAACGTCATCATAAGTCGGGAGAGAGAGTTTGTAGGGTGCCTCCTTAATGGTGAGGGACCTCACTCAATGTGAATGGAGACTTAAAAGTCTCCATTCATCGCCGCCACCTCAATTTGAGGAGGCTGCTCCCCCAAGCCTCCTATAAATAGAGGCTTGCGGGGAGTGAAGAAATCATCCCGAAAGAGAGAAAGAAGAGAAGAAAGAAGTTTCTCGAGAAGGGGGAGAGAAATAGTTATTGTATTTAGAGGGAGAGAAAAGAAAGAGCGGGAGAGAAAAATAGGTGTGGTGCTTTTGTTCACATTGGAAGTTTTAAGACAGTTGAATTTCTCTTAGTAAATATTTTCTAGAAATATTTGATTTCTAGAAAAATATTGTAAATTCCTATTTTTTATAGGTCTTTGTGGACTCGGTCCCCTTGGTTTTTCCCGATTTGGGTTCCCACGTAAAATTTTTGGTGCATTATTTCTCTTACTTCTTGACCGTTATACTTTAACGGGGTGAGAAAATATTTCTGTTATTTTTCAGATCACATCTGCTATTATTTCTCAAACTGCCTATTTTAGTGGTGTAATTGTACTGTGTAAGTAAGTTCTGTCTAGGAGTCTGGATTTTAAGTAGGACCGTTTGTGACCCCTCCAGTCTTTCCTAAGAACATACTTTGAAAGATAATTTTGTCTAGGAGATTGCTAAGAACGGTCTTTCTTGGGAATTATTTGATCAGTACTTTCCACGATTATTCGGTTATAGAAATTATCTAATTTTTTCCCAACACACATAATCGAAATGGGATCTACGAGAGGGAGTCGATGTCATTTGGTCTCCGTCAAGGCAGTCTAATTCATTTTTGGCTCACAACAACTGGTGCACTTAGCCTAAATCATTTGCATGCATGACATTATTACATCATCCAACTTGGAAATTATAATCCAAAGCCTTAAAGGTAAAGAAATCACCTTGCTACAGAATCATTCCAAGCTTAAACCCGAGGACAGAAATGGGGTTTCCACTCATTTTCTTGAAAAAGTCAAAAGAACGCTCAAACTCACTCTCTTTATCAAAATCTCAAACACTTTGACCATTTTTACCCTTTAATCATAATGAGAGAAGAGAGCAAATGAGAAAATCGTGAACAATGCCTGCCCAATTTCAGCCTTCGTCTATTTATAATATAAAAAGATTAACTCGTAAGTGATAGATGCATGGGAAGTTCCCTTTAATCACATTAATTGAACTTAATTACACTAAATTTTCACCATTCAAATTATGGCAAGACGTGTGAAGTGCTGATAATGATTTTTACCGACATTTACTACATTTACCCTAAGAAAATGTTACATTTTACCTCGACTTATTTCAGTCACCAATTCATGCTGGGTCGACCGAATCTACGATTTTGACGTATGTCGACTGAATTTCCTTAAGTCATCTCATTCAATTCCTTTTCTAGTCAACCTATGATCTTAACTGTCAACCGAAATTTCACTTACTGTATGTTATGTTGACCTAACTTTAAATTTGGTATCATAGTTTTTTCTGTTTCCACATGCACTTCTCGTATGTCTGTCAATTGAAAAAATGGACATTTTTGCATTGCTCTAGAAATGTTGACCAAAACCTTTTTGGATAGACAGGAAACTCTATCTTAGAAATGTGCATTGTAGGAGTCGACACAAACATATATTGGTTGACCTAAACGTATAAGGGTTGACCAGAGCTCGGCCCCCATTGACTACTTAACTGTAAATTAAGTAGAGCTGGACCAATCGACAAAAGTGTCAAGAGGTTGATTTACTCATATCAGCCTACCCAGTCAATCAACCCGTTACAGTAATTGAGTGGGTAGGCTTTTGGGTTCTGTTAAGTTTATGGTTGATCCAATGTTTGCGGCATTGTAGGCTCTTGTGCAAACTATAATTATTCGTTTTCAATAGTTCATTTTAGGTATTGATTTTGAGAAAGAGAAATTTGACCAAGTTTGTCAAGGATAATTTTAATTATGCAATTGATACCTCAAATATGACTATTTTTCTACTGAATCTTTAATTTATTGATTAACACCTTGAAGTTTAGACAATTATCAACTAATACTGTATGTAATATTTTAGTTAATTAAACTTCTTGATACAATTTATTACTGATTTTTTTAAAAATGATATATATTCTCGCTTAAGATGATCCAAAATGAAAACCTAAAAATTAGATCATAAGAATGTGCATAATAATAAAAATTTAATGTTATAATGTCTATTGATAGAATTTTAAAGTCTAAGATTTAAACTAATAGTACATTTCTACCTTAAGACGTTGATTAATAGAATTAAAAGTTTAAGCAATTATTTGAAAAATATTCATATATTACGATATCAATTACTACAATTACAAATTTAGAGTATATCTTGGAAAATACTCTTAACTTCATGGTGCTAACTGATAATTACTCATTTTTTATAACACATACTTTTTAACTAAAAAATTTCATTCATAGTATGACTAAGCAATATTATAAATTTGTAACTTGATTTATTTTCAAAGTTAACAGTTTTAGAGAAAAATTGAAAGAACGGTGATTCCTTTAACTAGAGTAATTGTTAAAGGTTCGATGGACACTCATATGTCAATCAAGGTCATTTCTAATTTGGGTGTTACGAGGCGCTTGCTTTAATCCGTAGAGTATCTTCTTCGATGTTAATATTTTCTTGTCTTTTTCAAGTTTCATGTACTCGAGTAGTTGTTCTACAAAAAGTTGCTCCTTGAAAAAACAACTTCTAAAGTTAAACTATTAACTTAAAAATATTTCATTTTTAAACTAATTTATATAGCAAGAGAAGTTCTAGAGAAATGGTCCGAAAATTAGTGATAGTCAAATATTATAGTTGGTTAAAATAAAGAAGATCAACAATTTTATTTCATAAACAACCTTAGCTTCATATGCCTCGATTTGCCATCAATATAACGGTAAGTTCTGTAGAAAAAACTACTTGAGAGACAAGATTACAGGGACAGGAAACATTGATTTAAACTTAAGACTGAGTGCAGTCGGCTCTCGAAAATGTGAAGTGACCAAATTCAAGTCTAGGCTTCTTATGTGAAGATTCCAAAATTGCCAAACATTTATGAATTCTCAACAATAATTCAGTCAAGACGGTGAAAAGCCTTGTATTTGTCAAAAACTCGTATCCATCTTCTACAACCTTCAAAGATTTAACCATTTATATAAACCATGAAGACTAAAGTCTATGAATGTTATTAAATGGTGAGCTTGACAAATATGGAGATCATTTTTCCTCAAAGCTTCTTTGAGCTATAGACTCAGTCGCCCAACGAGTCTCTGGTATCTTCCTTTATCACCTAGTCGGTCACTTGCAATTCTTGTAGAAGATCCAGAGAGTACTTCTCAAGGATAGAAAAATCTCTAATTTTAATCAAGAGACTTCAATCACAAGAAAGTATTTCATTGCGAATTCTCTGGACAACTAGTATGACTTCCTTCTCTTCGGGATCATTTCGCGCAACTTATCAACATACAAAATAAGATTGGTGACCTTATCATGCTCTTTCTTTAAAAATATAGAATGATCTAAATTCCTTCCATAGTAGCAATACAATATTTTTTTAGTTGCACACTTAGGATACTTCCTCGTAGGTCCATATAATCCCCTTTAAATCATTCAATGCTATCATATGCTTTTGCATTGTATAATGTGGACCTATCGATATTCAGCTAGCTTCTTTCCTTCTCTTAAATTGAGGAGGTTCATATATCATTTTCTCCAAAAGATTTTAATTTTAGTTTCATTGCTGCTAGCTACCTCAGATAAGCTAAGGCTAACTATATGTTATTAAGAATAGATACAGAATAGGGTTGATACGGGCTGAGTCTGGCAAATTTTGTTATGCTTCCATACCACCCCGAATTGTTTTTTAACTCACCGAATTGTAAATCGACCCATTCATTGTAGTTTTGGCTACCGCCCATAAATTTTAAGAGCCAAATTGGTTCGGCCAAGCATTGTTGGTTCTGGTTTACATGAAGGTATGAGCCACTTTTGACCACCCCTAACACAGAAGATAGTTGATTTACAAATGGCTTATATATTTAGACACAAAATTTCACATGAAAATGCCGAACCTTAGTAGTCATATATGGATCACATGTCCGTTCAAGTATATCTCTTGTTTGAAAAAGTAGGGACGGTCTATACATAAGTTTAGATTCTAGAATAGGAGCATTCTCACTAAACTATGCTTGGTATGGTGCATAAGCGACTATATCTTGATGCAAACAAATTGCCCAAGTTTTCATGTTTCACTCTAGAAACTTACACATCTCTAATGTGTTATTGAATTCAATGATATTAAATGGAGAGTTGCTATCAAGATTCTTAATTTACTGACAGTGCCTCACTTGAGTTTAGAATCAGAAGAAAAAGACATCGTGTCATGGTGTAAAAGAACGTTCATTGTCCCGTAGGTATGCTTACTTAGAAGGTTGTATCAGCAATTTACTTTTTGGTTGAGAGAATATCCAATGAAAACACACCATAGTGCGGCTAGGCTCTACTTATTACGATATTCTTGTTAAGTTATATGAATGCTGTTAGAGCTTCGTCTAACTAGAATTTAATTTGTGATAAGTAGGTGAGTTCTTGTTAGGAATGTCACCAAGATGTTTATTTGTTATAAATTAGTGTAAGTTAAAATTATAAAATTTACTTTCTATTTTGAGCTTTATAATATATTTTGTATATCTTCCCGTGACTTTTTCCTTAAAACAACTTTTCAACATGAATTTGGTGTCCCATATCATATGTTAGTTTTTCCAGTCATTGTTGATCCTCAACCCTCAACCCTAAACCCTAAACCTTAAACCTATTGGTAGATTAAGAGCTAGGTAGAGACTTTCATATTTGGATTCGAACAAATGTTACGATTAGAGTTTTGAGAATCAAAATTGCAAATGTTTTAGAAAAAAGGCCATAAAGGTGGACAGTTGTCTCCTCCGTTGTCTAATTGAAGAAAATTTGCTCTTCTTCACCTTCTAGATGCCATCAGAAACAACTACCTGAAAGATTTTATTTTTCTAGCTATTGAATTTGCCGGAGTTGTATTTTTTAGCAATGCATTTGCCATTGGAAGGTTTTATAGGCATTCATTATAAGCATAGCATTTTATCGTTGTTGTCATGTTGTTCCAATTGGGGCTGACACAAGGATATACTTTAAAATCTTTGAGATTTTCAGAGAGTGTTCGGGGATATAATTTGAATACTAAGGCATATTGTTGCTGTTTAAATTCATGTCAAATTGCAATTTAAGAATATTTGAAATCAAATTTCAATTTAAGAAAACTCTTCAAAGTGGTATCAATGCAATCCATCTGGTTTGGGATAGTTGCCGACTAGGGTTGTAACAATCCACCTCCTTCGAGGCTTGACGTCCATGTAAGTTACTACAGCACACTAGGCGATTGAGTCTAGTACAACTTGTGGATTCTTGATTCTGCCAACAGAATAGTCAAATCCTGCACGACTTTATTTTTGAGTTATGCCCAAACACGTTGTAGTGGTTAGAACGGAAAACTCATTCTAAACTATCTCGAGTCTCAATCTTTGATCAATGTGAGATTGTACGTCTTCACATCTTTCATCTCGTGGATTATCATAATTTTGATATTATTTTCCAATGTCCCTCTACATAACTCAAATTTGGGTATCTTATTGAGGTTCATCCATCATGTGAAAATCTTACAAAAATTCAACGCATTTACTATAGGCATCAAATAAACCTAGCAAAGCAACTAGAACCGCAAATGGTTAGTACAAAGATCATGATGAATGACCACATTGGAGAAATACTTTTATTCAAAGATAATTAAAAAGACATACAATGATTTTTTGCAAGTTGAAAAATGTAACAGTAAAAACTAGAAATGTGAGATATCTTCAATAAATTGATAAATAGCTGAATGAAGCATGAGTTAAACTATGGCGTTAAAACTGAATTTTATGCTTTCTTGGCTTCTTCAAATTGGTTAGAGGACAACAGTTGTGATAATCTATTTTCAATTAAGTCCAAGCCATACAATCTTCCTTGCTTAACACTATAATCCATTATTTGTCTCATTTGATTGTTTTTAACAATGCAATAGTCAGGCGCAAGATAAGCCATTAATAATTCGAGAGATTGATAAAAGATCACAATCTAAAGATGGTACGATAATGATTCAAATTCAAAATTTTGGTGAGAATTGATGATCCACCACCAATTATCAAGGTGGAGTTATTGCTGGCTTTAGAGACCTTTTTTTCTAAAGTTGGTTTCAAATATGTAACCTTTGATCGATCTTCCGACAGCTCCTTTCTTTCAAGGAAGATGCCTTGGAGCTGCATTAGCTTTGTAAGATTCAAAAATATGTTACAATCACATCCTTAATACATTATATTCTTGATCAACCAATGATCTTAATTTAATCTCTAAATAAGATCATAATTTTTCTGTGCTTTCTATTGTGAGCTTAGTAGAAGCACAAACCGGACTGAAATCAACAGTTTTAATTTAAGTGCAGATGGTAGAGTACTCTTTGTTGTGAGAAGCACACTTGCATAAAAAATAACCAATCCACTAACCAACTGGACCGATTTAGAGTTAGCGGATTAGAAGATGCTAAGCGAATGTAAGATTAGAGAAGATTGTATAATCGTCATTAACATTTCTAGAGCGACGATTGAAGATCAAATGCAACTCTCTCAAAGAATGAAGAAGATGTATTATACTGGTTGCGATGCGAATGTAAAATAAATTATTAATTTGTAGTTTTACTTCTATAATAATAATGTAATTGAATTTTTTTATTTAATTACATTTTAAAGAAATTTTGGGCTAAGTTTCCTTGACTTGGATGAAATAGTTTACGGTAGAAATTCGTTTATAAAGAAATAAAACATAAAATAGATTAAACTCGAAATTAAAAGCACGATACTCGCCAAGAGATATATAAATATTAGGCAAGTTGGCTGCTCCAGCTCAAGTTTTCTTGGATATTTTACAAAGAAAAAGAAAATGCTAAACTCACTTTGTTTTTTGTGGCCGACTGCGCTTCCATTCGACGAGGACGAACGCTTGCTATATTTTCACTAATCAAGCCCAACACCATTTAAATTTCTTTTGGTCAACTAATTTCAGCCACGTTTTTATTAATGAGAAACGCAGTCAAAGGTAGAAACGTCAGTTCATAAATATAATGTTTGGTTCGGAACTATCCTTCCTGTAATCACATCTTTCTCGGACCACAGATCAAGATCAAGAGACCAAGTTGCGCTAACCATGTTCCAAGACCAATTAATTGTTCACCTAAAATATCATTTTCTAACTGTTGGGCATGATAAAACTTCGGCCTTGTGTAGCTCAAATTTCAGCCTGAGAAGGGTGTAACACAGTTGCAGAAGGATACTATCTTTGAAAACTCCTGAAAATGACACGCCGTTGGCCACTACGACCAAGGATAGGACTTTGACCGTAATTATCCCACGTGTGGAATTTTATTTTTCTGTTTTTTCATTTTCCATAGAGAGTCAAGGCAACTGAAACAGAACTTCGCAGAAGCTTCCTTTCTTTGAATGGTACCGCTACTGTGAGACCTCAG
The DNA here is from genome assembly GCA_003255005.1 of Begonia fuchsioides. Lineage (NCBI taxonomy): Eukaryota > Viridiplantae > Streptophyta > Magnoliopsida > Cucurbitales > Begoniaceae > Begonia > Begonia fuchsioides. The sequence continues at coordinate 87,783 of QAOC01033491.1, forward strand.
TCTATGATCATATTTGTGTCAAATATATCTGGCCACTGTATAAATAATACTAAATTTAATACACTGAGGTTGGCACATGCGTATTTTCATTTTTCAATTTTATTTTTAAATAGTCCCACATACTTTTATCATGCATTAACTTCTAGATTTTATGTGTACGTATGTGAGCTAAACAATGGAATTCAATTTAGTTATTTTAATATTTTAGATTACTAAAAATAACTCAAAACAGGATTTGACCTATTTCAATTATAAATTTTGATTTTGGTAAATATATATGACGCGACAATCATTTAAATTTGATGACAAAGATGTATATATATGCCAAAAACTAGGCTGCCAGTTGCCACGTAAAGAGACGGGGGATGGAAATTAATGATATTAACAAAGACAAAAAAAAAATTAAAGACCAACACGGCCTGCGGCCGGTTTGAACTGGGGGATGACCCAGAAATTGGCTAATTCTCAGAGGATTTCAGAAGTTCTTCCAAATAATCTGCTCCTAGATCCTCAAGCACCACTACATTTTCTATCTTCACCTCTCTCTCTTTGTTTTTCTTTCCTCCGTATTTTCTTCTCATGGAGTGCTTTCTCTTCAGTGCCATCACCGGCGAGCCGGCGCCGTCAGAGACTCGGCAGTTCATTTGTTCAAGTGATTCCCTGACTCGTTCCACTGGAAAATTGAGGATCGCTGCCGATCCCCTCATGGCAAAAGCGGCTTGATCGTAAGCCAACGCTGCTGCTTCAGCGCTATCGAACGTTCCCAACCAGACCCTTACCCCGTTTCTGGTTGAATCTCTGATCTCCGCCGCGAATTTCCCCCACGGCCGCTTTCTCACTCCTCGGAAGCACTTTTCCTTCATGGGTTTTCCGTTTGATTCTGAGACAGGTTCTTCTGCGTCATTTCTGTCTGGTACTTCCTCTCTGGGCTCGGATAGAAGTCCATAGAGAAGCATTTCTTCAGAGTCATTTTCATCGAAGGGCAGAGTACTACTGCCAAATCTAAAGGAATCCCAGTCCCACGCAGAGACATCTGGCGACCCCATGGAAGATTGCGGCGAGAAGTCGGAATCCATAGGAGCGTTAAAGGGTGCTCGAAGTCAGGTGATACGACAGCGAGCGACACTGTAGAAGCAGAGTTCGCAATTCTGCTCCAGCTCTAGTGCTGGTTCTGGGTTTCTAATCACGAAGAGAAAGATAGGCTACTTTGGGCCATTTATAGTTGGAACTAGGATGGAGGGAAGTTAAAACAGGGCATCCTAAAAGGTTAAAACGATATCAAAGAAGGCAGAAAATTGCGGTGAGGTCGTAGAATGAAAAATACAAAAAATAAAAAAAGAAAGAGGAAAGAGAAGGGAATTAGTAATGAGAGGGAATATTCTATTGGATGACATTGCTTTCAGGTTGGGGTTGGGGTTGGGGTTGGAATGGCCAAAAGAGAAGCAGGTTAATTGTACACATGCGTGAAATCCATGGTAGCAATCAGAGATGAAGCATGGGCGGCCTCCTCCGTGTTGTCATCTTATCATCTCTCTTTTCAGCCACGACTCACTTAGCTTCATACTGCTTAGTTTTGGTCACATTTGGCTACTTTTTCAGTACAATTATTTTATTTTATATTGTAGTATTTGTAAATATGTTCCAGACAAGACACAAAATGTGGTGTAGTATGACAAGAATATATTAGAATTCAGTGCAATTTGAATTTTCTTATGACTAGATTAAGTCAAAATTTCAGTAAGGTTTTGTTTCATTTATAAATTAAGCAAGCTAAATATGAAAACTAAGCAATTATATTTTGATATTCATAACAAATTAATTCTTGAACCCTAGCTTTTTTCAAACAAGTTTTTTCATGCAAATATCGAGTGTAAAATGGAGACCTAGACCGAGAGGAAACTGCTTCGTAGCTTCTGTGGTGAGACTACCCCGTTTGGAGACCAAGAAAGTAGAAACAGAGTGAGCTCAAGTCCGACTCTTTTTAAAGTATAGTGGGAGTGGGTCCTCACCAGCGTCTACTTTTCTTCTGATCATAAAAAATTACACTAACTGTCTCCATAAACAAAGCCAAATCTTCTAATCCAAAGTCCTTGTTAGGCGAGGAATGACGCTTACACATTCATCGAACATGGCCCATCCCCGTGCCTTCAATCATTTGTTCCGGTCTGGGCAAGGTCACTGTGTTTCTCTTCAATTTCCGTGGCCTTATCAAACACCTTCCTCTTCCATCTCATCGTCAACCCATTTGGACCCTTCTCTCTTTCCCTTTTTTAATCTTATCTTTCACCTTCCATTTTTTTCTGTCTCATTCCACGCATGATTTCGTCGACACGTACCCCAAATGCTTCAGTATTTACCTTGGTTAGGCCTGTCTGGCTCAACCTAGTATTAGTCATAGTATGTGCATGGTTAAGAGACGGTGAATACACACGAGTCTCAGCTCCGTGACGTTACATTTGTACAAGAATCAGTGCCCATGTCATATCAGTGCTCAAACAAAGGGAATTTAGTTCTGATTTTACATTTTGGCCCTTTAAATGGACATGAACCATAAAAGAGGTACGGAAGATGCATGAATGTGAAATAATTTTACCGAAACGTGGCTTTTGCATAATCTCTTGTCTATGGACTTTGGGAAAACTCTTTGCAGTTTCCACATTGTTAACATGGATTGGAGATGTAATCATTCCGAGTGAAAACAGATGATCAATTCTTGATATTTTTTAGAAATTCATTTCTGGTTGGTGTCGCTACTGTTTGCGAGCTGAATTGAAAGCTACCAAATCACCAAGAAACTATACTTCTATTTATTACAAGTAATAATGCCAAACGGGCGCACTGCCACAGAACAGAATGAGGCAACGCGTGGAAAAGGACCAGACAATGCTTTCTTGTTACACTGCTAACATGCGTCGTATTTCGTATTTTGTCGTTGGAAAAAAATGCTTTTGGGATAGGATACACGAAACATGTCTGTTGAAAATTCTAGATGTCTCAATTAACATCTTTATTATTTTGTTAGAAAACCAACACTAGTTTCGCCATTGTTGTTTGTTACACCCTCGCTTTTTGTGATTTTCATGTGTTCGCTAATCACCTTTGGAAAAGATGGACCACCAATAGTGTCGGTTCATTCAATCGTCCCATCTGCTAGCAACATCCAAGGTTAGAATCAAGTCTTGTTCTTCTTGTTCTTCTTGTTCTTGTAGAAGAACAAGACTTGTTTCTAACATAGGATTTGCTAGCAGATAGAACGATTGAATGAACCGACCTTCTTTAGGTCCTCGGCAATTAAAAAGCCATGGTTTAAAACTGTATGCACTGTCGGACCAACTCTCAAACATGTCTTCATCCTCTGGCTCGCGGCTCTTGATCGCCTCAATACCAAAAAGAAGTTGACCTTCTTGGGAATTGAAGCCTCCTGCTCCTATGCAAGTCATCCAGAATCCGCCTCTCACCTATTTTTCAGGTGCACCTTCTCCTCATTCGTTTGGTCCACCATCAAAGACAAGTTCGGCTTCGATCGACAAATGTCCACCCTTGCTAGCGATTTCAAATGGTCAATCAAAGAAGCGAAAAAGAAAAATACCAAAAAAGCCTTCATTTAGAGGATCATCCTCTCTTTCTCGGTTCACCACTTTTGGACCGCCCGCAATTCTCGCATCTTTGAGGGACGTTATGACCACCCAGGCTTAGTAGTCAAACAAATAGAGCTGAACATCACAAAGCTCATGTACTCACATTTCCCGAGCCTACTAGCTAGGATTGAAATCCCCTAATCCATTCAGATCATACACACGTCCCAAGTACGTTTTTCAATTTTATATTTTGTTGTCTACTGTTTGACTCCCTTTTGCAAGTATAATATTCTATTGATCTTTATGGTAATTTGGAGAATTTTAATTTGTAATCGGACAATGATTTATAATTGTTGATTCTGGTTTCCTTGGACTAATGATGTGACGAGGTACCAACCTGTGGCTTCCCTGCTCAATTTGTGCTCCCCTTTCTACTATTGCCTTGACCTAAAGTTGGATGAGTTGCTGACTTGTAGCTTCCGCAATTTGGTTCTTGGCTATAGTAGATTCCTGTAAAATTTTGTTTGTTCAATATAATTAACTTATCCAAAAAAAAGTCATGTTCTAGTACTAATTTTGTAACACTCTAAAAGTTTTTGGTGTAGCCACCTCAATTTCGAAACCGCTAACCTCTTTTCTTAAACTTGAAATCATATACTTAAATCATTTTTCTTCATCATTTCTTTTCTTAAAATGTGTATGGAAAATCTTTTCTCGAAATCACTGATTAAAATACATCCAAATATTTAATATCATCTCAAATTTTAAAACATAATGAGTAAAACTCCTTACGAAAACGTAGCATTAATTCTCAAATTATTAAAACGTAACATTGTGTTCTTAATTTCCCTTCATATATTCATATCTTATACTTACTTATTCTCATTTCATAAATATCATGCACATCACATGTTGCTTACGTCAGAGTCTTAATTATTTATGCATATCGTACATTTAATGCATTGCTTAGATTTCTTATCATATATTTCATTCAATTCATCTGCATCACACATTTTCTGTATCTCACATGTCTCATATTTTAGCATGACTTTCATTTCTCATGAGATACACGTTTGGAAGGTACCAAATCACCAAACAGCTGTGCTTCTGTTAACTGGATGCAATAAAGCCAAACGGGCACTGCTTTAAAACAGAACGAGGCATCGTCTGGAAAAGGACAAGACAAAGCTTTTGTTACCCAATTGTTAAAAAGACGTATAAATGTCACGCCATTGGTTGTATTGTAGAAATTATGACAGAGGTGCATCTTCTTCTAAAAATGCTCTCATTATTACCCTTACCTCTATCAAGAGAAACAGAAAAATATGCAAGTTTTGTAGAGGTTTTACGTGGATGCCAATTTTATTCAAATCAAAGTGTCCTTCCATCTAAAAACATGGATAGAGACAGTAAACAGACCTACACAGAAACCCCTGTTTAATAAGAGAGATACAAAGTGGAATTGTGTTAAACATGGAAGTAAAAAACCACTACATAGTTTACTTTGAAAATAAAAAATGGCTAAAATAGACTTTTATTGATATTTTAAACAGATAAATATTACCACTTTAAAATAGCATTAGTTATCCACCAAATAACTATAAACATAGTTTGGTTTGCATTTAGATAGGTAAAATATTAAAAAACCTCAAACTTAAAAAAAATACATTAAAAAACCTCAAACTTTGAAATAGGTAAAAAATCCTAGCATGTGAATGACTCTCGGGCAAGAGGCCGCGTAAGAGTGATTCGTGGGGTCAGCCCCCCGCCCTCACCCGCGTGTATATTCTGTAAAGGACCGAGACACTAATATTAAAGAATCTCATTAGATTTTGTGTTCTCTATAAATTAATATAAACTTGAGTCACAAAACTTAGTAGTTATTTTTTTATCTTCATACTAAATTCGTTCATTTACCTGTAGTCTTTTTCCCAAAAGAACTTTTTCATGTAAAATTTTGTATCCCACGTATTATTGTATTTTTTTGGGTGATCATTCGATTCTCAACAAATAGCATCAGAGCAAGATTAAAAGTTTTATACTCATATCGAACTAATTTTGCAATATCTGTTTTGAAAATAAAAAGGAAAAAAAAAGTAAGAAAAATTGTTCCTTTTGCCATTATTGTCAAGAAAAATTATTCTTTTCAACTGGTTAGTCGCCGTAAATACAAATTTTCTATTTGACATGAAAAGATTTTTCTTGAGCCAAGGTACCTCCGAGCAACATGTTCGTCAATGGAGTGTTTTTAGTCAATCGTCAATCACCAAAGATGAATCATAACATCATGCTTCGAATCATATCAGCATGCTTCATTCTCAGATGTAATTTGCAAAGGTGAATTTTTGACAAAGACAAAAACTCTAAGGAAAATCATTGGGATTGTAGGAGAGTTTTTGAGAGATTTGACTATTTAAGGTGGATTTGAAATCATATGGATATCTTAAAATTATATATTGTTTCTATTTAAAATTTAATTGAGTTTTGAATATCTTAATATTGCAATATTTTAGACGTTTTGATTTGATTTATTGGGATATTGTTATCACAAAATATGCTTTTAGAGACGATGAGATCTTGGAGGTAGATCTTCCAAATTTTAATTTGAGATTCAAGATATTGTTATGCNCAAAATTGAAATTAAACTCTCTTCCACTGCCTTGATCATCGTGCTTGCAGCAAAGAACATCATGTGCATAATTTAATTGTCGTGTGAACTCCCAAGTCGCTGCCTTTTGAACGAAAATAGTTAAGTTTCAGTAAAGCCTTTCCAAATTTGTTCTTCTTTTATTATGAAGGAAAAGTGAAAGAAATTCAAGATAAATTTATAATTTTATTATCTTTATAAATATTTGGACTGATTATTTCATTTTGGTGGAATAATTCTCCTTTATTTTTTGAATTTAACGAGTTTGGTTGATCTTTATCGTTGAGAAATATTTAGACTCTAATTATTATTTAGTTGAATATTTCTATTTTATGTGATTTACTGGTTTGAAATATTTGGACTCTAAATTCTATTCAGTGAAATATTCTAAATTATTCATTGAATTTAATGTTATTTTTTGGGAAGCTATTTTATTTGATAACTAAATATTCTATTAAAGCCAGTATTTTGAGTGATTGGTTTGCTCAGGTTTGATTCAGTTGTGGCAAGTGAATATGCGAGATGTGCTTATGCACATGGATTGGACGACGCATTATTTGGATGGAATAAAATGTCTATGTTAGGTGAAGAGAAGAAATTTTGAAAAGATCAAGAAGTTTTATTTGCAATACATTTGCATTTATCAAATCAGATTTTGAAGTACATTTGGAAGGAGAAAACTGCTAAAGATTTGTTGGTTAATTGGAGCAGTTGTGTAGGAAAAAAAACCATTTCAAAAGGTGTCATGTTTTTGCATAATAACACACCTTATAATGTAGTTGGGTCATTAACATAAGAATCTAGATATTTGAATAGAGTTGTGAGGACACTAATATGGGAAATGTTCCCAAGTAAAAGAAGAATGAGTACTCTGAGTCAAAAGGCTATAGGTACAATCTTGTAAATAGAATTGTGAAAATTAGTAAGGGTGCTTTCACTATGTAGAGATAGAGCTGGCAATCGAGCCGGCTCGAGCCCAGGAAGGCCGGCTCGTCTAGCCTGGTGAGCTATTCGAGCCGAGCTTGTCGAGCCTGTCGAGCCTATTCGAGCCGAGCCTGTCAAGCTTTTTCCCAAAAATTTTGGCTTGAGCGAGCTATCGAGCCTCGAGCCTATTCGAGCCGAGCCTCGAGCCGAGCGAGCCCAACTCCCGAGCCTAATCGAGCCGAAAATAATTTATAGTTTCATATGTTAAAAGATTAAAAAAAAATGTGATAAACACATGATAATGAGATAGAAGTTATATTAGCTCATTTTGCAAGAAAAATAAACATACTTTCATATGCTAAAAACTATTTTTAGTTAATTTCGATAACTAAATCAAACTTTTGACGGCCGATTATTGTCATTTTTTGCTACAGGATGGAGATATTTTAATGAGTTTTGTAAATTTATGATCTTATACTAGAAATTTTTTGAGGATGGAGATGGTTAGAGTTTAGTGTTGTAGATTTGCTTTTGTTGGGCCAAGTAGCCTGTTGGGTTTTCCATGATAGAATTCATGTTAAGGTGGAGATTGTTAATTTGATGACCGAAATGCTAGGAGGGCGTGGTTGGCCAATACATTCAATATTAGAGTTTGAAAATTCATTGTACCTTAATTGTCTTACTAGCGCATTTCTCATCTCTTTGTAGGTTTTTCCTGTTTTGGATTTTCTACATAAATATTGATGTTCCTATTATTTCACGTTATTTTTTCTTTTCTAATTATTATTGTTCGATTCTCAACTCCTTGATTTCTCTTGAAATTAAGAACAAATGTGACATGCCTTGTGGAGCAATGACTTGTGCACGTGCTAGTGAATTGCCTAGTTTCATGACCAACTTCGCAACGCACTATTCCATTTGAGAGGTTTATGAAAATGCCTTGCGGTTCAAAATTAAAAGACTCTTGTATATGCTGGGAGAAAACTCGACTAAAGGATTAACTATGGAGCTAGCTTGACCGCCGAGGATGACCTAATCCAAGCATAGCATGAGCACAAGCGGTTCTGCCCAAGACTAACACCTTCGAACTTTGCAAACTAATTTGGCCATGCGCTCGTCATCAAAGCACGACCCTCTATTACAATTAGCTTATTATTCTTCTCTTTCCATGTAGAAAGGCTTTTGGCACGGTGTAGTATCACAAGCCCATGTTTTCCATTGATCTTTGTCATTTGGTCCATTTGACACACGAGTTCACCTAAACTGCCATCTGAGAGTGTCAAGTGTGGCCATGGTTTGTGTCTGGGAAGAAATTTATTTATTCTTAGATCGGACTTGAAGAAAAGAGAATTTTCTCTTTAAGTCTAGTCCGGTATCTTGCATGACCACGGACTCCATCTTTTAGTCATTCTCAACCGTGAAGGTGTTTTGAAGTGGCAGTAGTTTTTGAGTTCTACTACATCCCTTACCCTTCTTTCATATGTTAGGTCATCTTAGGAGAAGAAGTAGGCGACATCAATCGCACCCACACGTGCTGCTATCTGGTGCTCAACAACATCCCACGGTGTGCACAACCATTGCACCTCAAGTTTCCACGTTCGTGTGAGTTGCTCATTGCAGCACCACAATTCAACCATCGTTGGGCCCTAGGAGTGGAATCAGCTTGGGTCAATTTTTAGAATTGGAAAGCTAAAGCAAACTGATTATTATTTCGGTTATCGGTTTTGTTGAGCTTCGATATTTGGTTTTATGTTTTCGATGTGATGTTTTCTATCATATAGTATAAACTATCATCCATTTTATTGCAAACTTATAAAAATGTTAGCCAATTTATGATGTTATCCAAATATATTAAAACAAGAATATTAGTAAAGAATTACTAAATGGAATAGCGAGTAATAGCTGATGTTAAATAATAAACATAATCTTTTATATGACTACATCTTGTTCTAATTGCAAACATTTATCAAGTGTTTTACTGTTTTTTAATTGTTATATTTTGATTTAGTTTTATCTTTTTTTAAGTAAAACCAAACGCCAAATGTGTCAAGAGAGGAATAACTCTAGTTTCGCTCTTGGCGAGCTATGAAAATCATGGGAGCCAGAAAATGTCGTGGCTCTCAAATGGGAACTCTTGGCAGATCTCTGGTGACTATGATTCAATCATAGGATCTCCGGTGACTATGATTCAATCGTAGATTTGTTTCTTAAGACGCTAATTCCAACTGGATCATGAAAACCCACTTACGAAGACCTCTTCCCTCTCTTTGGGATCCATCATTAGTTGCAACAATCGATAAACGACTCATGGGGATAGCAGCCAAAACCGTGAAAACAGGGCTGTGGGAGAGTAATACAAGCGTCGTGGCATTGTTTTTAGAAAAAGACTCTGTTTTTCCTCTTTTCAGATGGTAAATATTTCTCAGAACATGGAGCGGGAATCAAATCCGTTTTCAAATTAAAACTGAAATGCTGAAGCAAGTTCTTATGAATTTGTTAGAATTGTTTGATTTTTCAAAGTATGAGGTCTGGTTCCTTTGCAAATGTTTGACTCTTTTCCATACATGTCAACCTTTTGCGCAGGACGCCATATGGATATTGCACAATGTGTCGACACTTCCCAAAATATGTTGACCATTTTGCATGCTGCGTTAAATTGAGATTGGAGACGTTCCTAGATTCTACCTCCACCAATTTTAAAACGTTACCCTGACTAACATATGAAATTCTTCAGTGAAATCCTAATTGCATTGAATAAAAGGAAGGTTCACTTAATAAAATGAAAACAAAATTTTAAACATATGAGATTGGCATTGCTTCAATTTGCCTATGTTTATCTACAATATGAGTTCAATGTATATCGAGAGAAGTATGACTTATTAATTGAAATTAGCTATTTTAATGTTAGGCTTTGACTTACTTCTTTACATGTTTGTTCTAGTAGTGGTGGTGCAGCTATGGTTACTCAGACAATTTTGTATTCTCAATTTTGATACAACTCGGTACAAATATTTATTTTATTTCTTGCAAAATGAATTATATATTTATCTTGATACTTGATATTAATTTTGTTAGTGATAGAGAATTTCCACGTGTAACATTTGCTCGAAATTCTGTTCCATATCACATATTTTGTCGCTGGAAGTCACCTACAAAAACTTCTGGCATTTCTATAGCGTCCAAGCTTGCTTTTATTTTACGTAGGAATGTATGCAATAACAACTTTTTCGGTTAGGGCTCCATTAAATCATCCGAAGGAGACTCTGTTTTCTCCATTCGGCGGGGCTGTTTGCAGAGCAGCTATCTAAACCTTGCTTTTGGACCGGGTTGCTGATCAGAGAAAGGGCTTCTGTTTGAACATCAAGATAGGCTGCAGTCCAGAACTATGCAATCCCTTTGGGTCAGGCTTTGGACTTTATTCGGGTCTGTCTAGTTGGAAATCAATGGAAAATTCGGGGCTGAAATTTTGGCCTAGTATTTATGAGTTGGCTACGTGGCCCATAATTTAAATAAAGGGCTAAAATTACTATTAACTCTGATTGACGAAAATATGTGAAAAAAATCTTAAGTTTTTAAAAAATTAATCTAAACCTTGTCGGACATCTGACATAGAGTTGGAGCCGTTCGGTATGGACGTTTGATGTATGATCCAATCGTCCGATCAATTTTTTTTTAAGTTAATATTTTAAAAAATAATTAAATATTATCATAATAACTTAAAATTTTTAACACATATCCACAATATAATAAGACAATAATTTATAAAGTTCTAAAATTTTTCTATATTTATACAATTTATTATAATATTTTAATATTGTAAATAGCAAAATAATTTATAAAAATACGTATTACATCAAAAAATTATAAAATTACAAGATAAACTCGAATACTATTTTCCTTTATTGTTTCAAAACAATTTTAAAAAAAAATTGTTCCAATTGAAAGTAATCACGAGTTCATTTGCATTGTTTAATTCTAATTAATGGTTAGTTAAAATAATAAAAAATATACATTATGTCAAAATTTTCATTATCACTCCTGATTTAGTTTGACCAAATCATTTTGCAGCTTTAAAGAAAAGCATACGAGTTCATTTTGAAATTTTTGAAATTTTTCGATGATGTACTTATTTGTAATAAATTACTTCATTATTTGCAATAAAACAATTGTGATAAATCGTACAAACATTGAAAACTTTTAAACCTTTTAGATTATTGTCTTATATTATTTTCTATAAGTGATAAAAATATTGAGTCATTCCAATAACAATTAATAAATAAAAAATGTTTTTTTAAAATAAATTAATTAAAAAAATCGAGTGAATAGCTCAACCCTACATTAGACATGCGATAGAGTTTAGAATTCTTTTTAAAAACTCAAGGGTTTTTAAACCATTTATATTAAAGTAAGGGTTAGTGATAACTTTAACGCTTAAATAAATTGTTGAGAGTAAACATTGAACTTGGATACTTTGGGATTTTGACGGTGCTAGGCAACTCAAGGTAGAGATTTATTTTTTGCTCTTTAACTAATTGTTTTTAGTGATTGATGAATCCTTCATTTGACTGTATTATGCCAATTCTCATTTTGTTATTCAAATTAATTAATTAACCCTAATATTTAAATTTCATTCCATATGTGTAACAACCCTAATTTATGCATAGTCCTATCGGATATATAGGTGTAAAATGTTAGTTTAATGTGATGCATTTAAAAAAAAGTGTAAATGAGTGCATGAGCGGTTGACATTTGCATGAACTGGCCGGCCAATTTATGTAAAATGTGAATCATTAGTCGCTGAAATTTTATCAAAGTTTTTACAGGGTGGCTGAAACGTAAACATTAAAGTGAAGTGAAGGTTATTGGAGACTTTGAGAGAAACTTAAAAGGAGAGTCAAATGGTATAGAAACACCTCCTACTTTGGCTACCTCCAACTTAGTTATAATTGTATGTTTTAATTAAATCACCTAAGGTCATTCTTCAGCATAAAAATTCACGACCATCAGCTCCTTTTAAAGTGAAGTGAAGATGATTGGAGGCTTTGGGTATCAACTTAAAAGGAGGGTCAAATGGTAAAGAAACATCTCCTACTTTGGTTACCTCCACCTTAGTTACAATTGTATGCTTTAACTAAATCACCTAACGTTTTTCTTCAGCTTAAAAACCCATGAGTATCAGCTCTCCTTCACCCCATTCTCTCTATTTTTAGGTGATTAAGTTGAGGCTTGGATAGACGTGAAAGAATGTGAGGGTAATTAGTGCATTTTGAGTGAATATAGTGCACTTTAGAAGCAAGAAAAAAGAGAAAGAGGTGAACCCACGACCAAGGAATCTTGTCTCTATTCTAAGGGTTGCCAAGTGATCAAGTGATGAAGATTATTGAAGTTAATGACCTAAGGTAAGTTTGTATTAAGAGTGCACGGCCCTTAAGTAAGACTACTTTGTAACGGTGAGATATTTATGATGCATATGCAATTTTGGTCTGTTTATGGTGTAACGGTACACCGATCTCAAGTCATTTGAGAAGTGTTTGTGTGTATTATTTGTGACTAAATATTTATTGGTGCATTGTGTTAGAATTTAATGTTAGAACTCGAGGATATGCCAAATTGAATGATATTATGTTCATGCAAACGTATAAATTGTTCATGGTCACATATTCACGCATCATGTTTTCTTGAAAAATGTAACGAACTATTTTCATGCATAGTTTTGAAAACGCAATATTATCAAGGGAGAACGGAGTGTAAGTGGTCGTACTCTTGATGATTAATAAGAAAAACAATTATAATGTAAATAAGTAAACGCTTATTACAGGCCTGAACACTCGACAAGTATTAATATAAGTGGGCCCTAGTAAGTAGATGTTGAAGTTAGGTAGGGGCAGCGTTCTTGAGATCCTGAAACATTTCAAAGAGAATAAGAGACTTAAAAGAAAATATGGTAACGAACTTTAGCATGTTTTCTAACATTCATGCATTTATAGTTATACTACTTACTAAGCACTAGACTCATAATTTAGGATTTACAATGTATGTGAGCTGATTAACAATGATGTTCAGACGGGATGATGTTTAGAGCATGAGTGTTGATGTTTATATCATACATTTACTTGACCAGCAAGAATATATGAGCAGATTCGACAACCTTCCAAAAGTTATTCCAAAAAGTTATCTTCACAAAAGTTGTAGTTGCCTTCAAAACCTTTTCGAAATGGACTAGATCATAAAAATTGGACGTTGTTTGGCTAGTGAAATACATAATTCACCAAAAATATTTTGGCAGAATCAAGAATCTTAACAGATTTGAGAAAAATCTTCTCAAATATATTTTAGTTTTCTAATATCTTTCTATTTCTTAATTTACTTAGGGTTTATATAGCTTATTCAAAGACATCTAAGTTACTGTGAAAAAGACAACTTTTATGATTAATTCACATTGAGTGTTTTGAAGAGATTTTCTCTTTGGTTCTTTGTGAAGAACTCGATCTTCATCAAGTTAATTCTTGATAGATCAAATTTGATAGCTTTGGTTCTTACCGACAAGTTCGGTCTGGGTGAAGCTCCTTGTTTGATAACTTAGGTTCGGTCGGCAAAGTTCGATTGAGGTCAAGTTCCTCATACTTGATTCAAATACGATCCAAGTATCTTTTTTCGCATTGTTGAAGGGTCTCGGGTTTGATATACTCGTGGTTCTCATCAGGTGTATTCTGCTGAAAAGTGGTTACTAAGTGACGACCCATGAGGAGTGACACATATACACACACTATTATGTTTTGAATTGCCCACAAATTTTGTAAATAAATTGTAAATCTTTTGGAGTGATGTGACAATAAATGGTCTATATAATTATGTGTGGAAAGCTTTTTTTAGTGTTTATTTTTAGTTTTCGCTATATATTTTAAATAAGTAAATTTATTTTATCGTCTCGCACAATTGAAAAATAATTATAATAATTTTTAAGTTATAAAGTAATTTTTATAACTTCACTCATGGTGTTTAATTCATAATTAAATGATCAAGTAAGTAAGTAAGTAAGTAAGCAGAATGAGTAACGACCTGCGAACCGGGTCGTTATAGTATGTTAAATTTTATTAAACTTCATTCATTTTAATTATTTAATTTTATCAACCATAGTTGTATTTGAGAGATGTATTAATAATGCATTAGCTTATATTTGAGAGAGATTAAATTTATTTCAAAATTTCGCTTCTTGCTTTCTATTTTTCAGTCAACTCTTATGACACACCAGCAAAACTAAGGATGGACTATCCAAGCCGGCCTATGGGCTTTTATTTTTTTAGAGAACTTTTAAACATATTTATGCGTCTAGGGTTAGGAGTGATGCTCCCATTTCCTCTTTCAATTGCTACGAGTTGCGCTGCTGCAATTTCTCTTTGTCCACGTGCATTTTTACCTCACGACAAATGTTCAATTATTTCCAACTTGGAAAAAGGTAATAAAAAACTCTCCCACAGTCACAATTGATAACGCTTTTATTTTATGTTCATTGGCACAGAGGACGCTCATTGTGATTATGATTTCGGTTGGTGATTTGTTTTTGTCAATCGGGAAATTGTGACGAATCAAATAAAAAAATATTTATTAATTAAAATAAAGAAAAGCAAAATTAATTAAAAAACAACCCTAACAGGTAGGGCTCGCAGGAGGTGGCTGGGGTCGGCCTAATAAACTATAGCTAATTTTTTCAGGTTTCAGTTATTGGAAGACGGCCAAAGGCCAACCCTCACCTGAAAAAAATGAGAGGTGACCGACCCAAAATTATCGAGTAATTTCGGGTCGCTTGCGGTCCAACTATGAAAAAAAAAACCATTTCTTTCACCAGCAAAAACAGACAATTTTGAGAAAAGAAGAGGGAAAATACCGCCATAGGAGAGACGACTAATAGAATGGCTCACGTCGCTTCAATGGACAATCCTGAGCCTTGAAATTCTTAGAATGTCTGTGATTCGCAGCACAAACTTGTCCAATCAATCTAGGAGGTTGGTGGCCGCACAACGGAGATGCGATTTTGCACAATGATCTCTGGGGTTGGCCACCAAAAGACTGATCCAAACCAACCCGAACCCATGACAGGTTGGATTAGTCTTACCCAAGCCTACTAACACGTTATATTTGCAAAGAAACAAAGTAGACCATTTTTCTAGAGGTGGGAATGAGCCGGTCCGGTCTAATTTTATTCTAAAATAGAACCAGAACTGGAACTCACGGTTTTAAATTTTTTGAACTGAAATCCGAATCAATGGTTACTATAGATGGATTCTTATTTGTCAAAAGAAGAGTNGATGGATATTCTGAACTTATTTTCCTTACCGTATGTACGGAAGGGAGTGAGGAAAGAAGAAAAATCGGAGGCCATGCTAGCCCCAGTTATTCGATGATTCGATTTCAGTCAATCGTTCTGCAACGCAGCCGTAGCCTCCGCTGTGGCCGAGGATTCCAACAACAAAAGATCAATCCGACCATGCTTTCTCATCGATATTATTTCTTACTTCTTTTGTGCTAATTTCTTGACACTATTTCTCACATCTTCCATCTTATCTTATACACTTGCAATTTATTTTAGAATTTAAAAAACTCATTTACAACTTTATTGAGCAATCCGGTTTTCACATTGATTTTTTAAAGAAGATTTTACTAGTTTTCCTCGAGGGATCGATATCTTTCATATTACTTGTAAACTGTGCACTTGCGGTTTAATAACGACACACGCATTACACCCAACAGTGGTATCCACCATGTTAAACCACAACTACATTTGAAAGAATCCATGTTCACTCTAATCAAATAGCTTATTCTTAATACATGGCACTGTTTTAGGTGTCATGTTTCTTTTGTTTCAAACTTAGAAAATAGATTTGGGCACAATTTAACACAACATGTTATACTCTTAATAAAATTTCCTTCTTAGAACAGAATCACAATCAAATCAAATCGACTTCCATAATCCAAATTTAATCTTAATCTCATCCAAAAATTAAAATTCCATGAAAACAATTTGAGTTGCTATATTATATAGTCATATGCAAATTTAATTAAGGTCTCTCGTTCACAAAAAATTTTAGCTATCTTATTTATCCATGACAGAGATAAAATAACTGCATATTAACTAAATGCAGATTTTGCTTTCATACCGAGAATCACCTTCTCACCGAAACTATCAAGGGAATATAGTTTATTTCCAATATGGAGATCTAGCTCATATTTCATTCGTGGCTCTCTATCTCATTGAAAGAAACTTGATCGAGAGTTTCTATTCTTCCAAACAAGTACTCACAATAACTTCTTTCAAAACAATTTTTTCAATTAGATTAGAATCTCAGTCAATAATAATATTGAAAATGGGAGAAATTTTCTTACCAAATCTTACCTACAAACATTGATAACGAAATAGTCCATTGAGATGAAGATGGAGAATCAGTTCACCAAAGTTAAACATTCGATTTTTGCAAGTACAACAACAAAATGGTATGAAAGAAATGGTAGATTTGTAGAGAGATTACCTTGGTTTTGTAGATGAGAAAAAGAGCGGATTTCGTGCTTAGAATTGTGATTTTTCTATCATTCCATTTCGGCCAAGACGTGAGAGAGAGAGGGAGAGAATTGAAATAGGAAGTTATAGATGAGAGAAGAGGGGAAAAGAAAAGGAGAAGTTCCTGGGTTTTCGGGAGGAAGTTATTTTATTGTTTTTTTAGTTTTCTTGGGTTTTACATTCTTCCCCACTTAAGAATTTCATCTTTGAAATTTAAAACATTTCGACTCAACCACTAAATAAGTGTGAGTATTTTTTCATCATGTCTGATTCAATCTCCTAAGTGCATTCTCTCTCACTATGAATTTTCCATTGGAACCTCACGAGGGGTATCTTACGGTGTCATAGGACTCTGACTTCACGAGCTAAAATTCTTTCAGGCTCTTCCTCATAGAAAAATATTTTCTTCAATAGGTAGTGCGATCAAAGAGATTACATGAGATAGGTCAAGAATATACTTTCTTAACATAGAAACGTGAAAAAAGTGTGTTCTTACATAGTACCCTTACGTAGTCTAATTTTCAAGAATACAAAATATCCATATTCAAATTTAACTTCTCTTCTTAATAGATCCACATAGCTCTTTTGCCGACTTTGAACGGTTTTTAATAGTTCTTTAATAACTTGAACTTTATTAGTGGTCTCTTTAATAATATATGGTCCAAGAGTAATGTTCTCCTCATATTCAGCCCAACATAAAGGAGATCAACATGGTCTCCCATATAATATTTCATAAAGTGAAAGTCCAAAGCTCTTCTAATAGCTATTGCTGCAGACAAACTCCACCAATGGTAAGTGCTTGATCCAACTATCTCCAAAATCCAAAATACATGCTCTTAGCATATCTTCGAGAATCTGGATTGTGCACTCCGACTGACCATCTGTTTGAAGATGCTATGCTTTGCTAAGATTTAATTTTGTATCTAATGCTCCTTGGAAAGCTTTCCAAAATTGAGAAGTAAATTTTGATTCCAATCAGATACTATGCTAAAGGAATGCATGTAGACGAACAATATTTGCAATGTATAGCTTACTAAATTTTTTCTAAGGAAAATTCATTCTTATTGAAATAAAGTGTGTGCTAAGTCTATCGACTATAAACCAGATTAAATCAAGATTTTTGTAGCGCATTTGGTAACTCAGTTACAAAATCCATAGCAATCTTATCATACTTCTACTTAGGGTAATTAAGGGTTTGAATAGTCCTGCTTGCCTTTGATGTTCAACTTTTACTTTTTGACATACCAAATACTTTGATACATATTCAGCGACATCTTTCTTTATTCCGACCCACAAAAATTGACGTTTCATATCTCGATACATCTTCGTAGAGCCAGGATATATGGCAGATCTAGATTTATGAGTCTTGGCAAGTATTGCTTATCTTAGTTCTAAGTTGTTCGATACAACCACTCTTCCTTTAAAAAATAAGAATCCATTTGTGGCGATTTCCCAACCCTCAAATTCTTCACCATTTTGGATTTTATCATATATTTCTTTTCACTCATCATCTAATTTTTGCATTTCCTTGATGCGCTGCACTAGAGTATGTGTAACAATAAGACTAAACACTTGAATTGCTTGGTCATTCTCTTGAATTTGCAGCTCATAATCTTTGATTGTTAAACGCCTCATCTGATTCTAAAAAACAAAGCAATTTAGAGACCCACTTGGATAACGGCTGAGGGCATGTACAACAACATTTGCTTTACTAGGATGATATTTCAAAGTAAAATCATAATTGCCCAAATATTCCATCAAACGACATTAATAGAGGTTTAAATCTCATTGTCTAAATAAATACTTTAAACTCTTGTGATCAGAAAATATCTTAAATTTGATCACATAAGTCTTTAATTTTCTGGATGCATAAGCTATTACTTTAGTCTATTGCATTAATATACAGCTCAAACCGACTCCTGAGGCATCAGTGTTTACGACATAAGATAAAGTTTTATCAGGTACTGCTAAGACCGAGGCAGTAATTAATTTCTGCTTGATTTCATCAAAAGTTATCTCACATTTTTCGCTCCAAACAAACATTACATTGTAACGACCCGATTCTCATGTCACCGCTTACTTGTTTTTCTTACTTTTCCTTACTTACTTACTCACTCACTTCGGCGACCCGAGAACGGTTCTGTTACTGTGCTTCTTACTTACTTAGGTGGAATACCTTTTTCTTTAGTTTATAAAAGAAACTAAAAATGTCTTTGTCTTTAAAAGATATTCTGTCGGAAAAACCGCTTACTTTAAAAAAAACATACACTCTTAACAAATAACAATTCCAGTTCCACCTTCATAAAAATTTTCTATTTAACTTGCAACGGAAGACTATAGTTTAAAATACATCCATTTCAAAAGCTTTGTAATCTATCACACCAAAATAAGGGTATACATTTTAATTACATCTTCAAAACATTCAAAACATTTTACATTCTAACTGTGTGTGTCATACGTCAATTCCCTGTCGGTCATCGCTCAATAAACCGTATCATTTGGAATATGGTTGATACCTGGATTCTAGTTTTCCCATAGTATGAGGTAGGTGATACTTTCTAATATGGTTGATACGGCTCTCCCATGTTACTATCTCTAATAAGTCTAGAATTATCGAGTTCATTTCGATAAAAATTTTTGTAATATGAACTTTCACCATCAACAAAATTACTGCCCCAGGCTCCAATGATTCCTGCTCATATTTTATAGGATACCTGTAATTCAAGTTCTCAACCTCCAGATCAATGTGAGATCATTTTGCAGCTATTCGTCCATTAGAAGGTGATTTTTGTTCATATGGAGCATCATCATGGAAAACTATAGACCCACACTTTTACAATATTCCCTCCTTTCAATAAAATCACTCCTATTCCTTTCATCAGAATTTACTGGCCTTGGCTTATATTCGTCACTTCTCCTAAAAGTCATGGCCAGATGCAATCCTTTGTTTATAGACTTAAACTCCCCTCTTGGATGTGAAAACTATGAGAGTATCTGTTGGGATCAAAATCCACTCTTCAGCTAACACAGGATCTGTGGACTGTCCATCAAACGGTGAAGGATTCATTTTCCTAAATCTCTCATAACTCAGCCCTCCACCATTCTTGTTTCGTCCATTTCTTTCCTCTTCTCCATTCATTATTTGCTCCAATTGTTGAGAGTGTCGATTAACCAACTCTAACAGTTGGTTAATAGCAATCTCATTAGTTCCTTCCTCTGGAATATTTCTTCTTCCTCTCCTCATAGTCCTTCAATCACAAATCAGTTAGTACTCCTAAATAAGTATCTCTCAACTTTAATCCTGTTATAACATAGAAGTATGCAAATGATACAGTTATTGAGCTTTCTAGAGAACCGACTTAACCTAGTGCACTCACCCCTTTCGTTCCCTTATTTATTCGTGTGTGTTTTGCTCTGATACCATATTGTAACGACCCGATTCCTGAGTCACCGCTTACTTGCTTTTCTTACTTACTTCCTTACTTACTCACTCACTTCGGCGACCCGAGAACCGTTCCGTTACTATGCTTCTTACTTACTTACTTACTTACTTAGGTGGAATACCTTTTTCTTTAGTTTATAAAAGAAACTAAAACTGTCTTTATCTTTAAAAGATATTCTGTCGGAAAAACCGCTTACTTTAAAAAAGAGCATACACTCTTAATAAATAACAATTCCAGTTCCACCTTCATAAAAATTGCATAAACATTTTCTATTTAACTTGCAGCGGAAGACTATAGTTTAAAATACATCCATTTCAAAAATTTTGTAATCTATCACACCAAAATAAGGGTATACATTTTAATTACATCTTCAAAACATTCAAAATATTCAAAACATTCAAAACATTTTACATTCTAACTGTGTGTGTCATATGCCACTCCCCGTCGGTCATCGCTCAATAAACCGTATCATTTGGAAACCTCTCTGCTCTAACTTCTTGATCAGTCATTAGCACCCTTTCTTCCATTACGTTCCCTACATTGCAAAGCCTAAACTATGAGCCTAAAGCTCAGTAAGAAGCATAACTATAAAATGCAATGCATGGTAAGCTATGTCGTTAAAACAATGCACATTTTCATTTCGTCCGTTATTGTGGTATTCTTACTTATCGATCCGGCTCTCCACCTCGTGGTTCCACCCAGTCCTCGAGACCGAGCTCCCCACCTCATGGTTCCACCAGTCATTTCCTTATCGATCCGGCTCTGCACCTCATGGTTCCACCCAGTCCTCGAGACCGAGCTCCTCACCTCGTGGTTCCACCGGTCATTTACATTTTTATTCTTACTTAACGATCCAGCTCTCCACCTCATGGTTCCACCCAGTCCTCGAGACCGAGCTCTGCACCTCGTGGTTCCACCGGTCGTTTACATGTTCTGATATTCAAGTTCTTAATTCATCAAAGACGAAACATAATCAGCGTCCCATACCACCAATCATATCTCGTTTACCTCCAACTACGTTGTAAAACCATGCATGAAAATAGTTCGTAAACATTTTGTAAAACTATGATGCATGACCATGTGACTATGAAAACATCACTTAAATTACATCAAACATAACATGAAAATAAACATACATCACCAAACATGTCATGAAAACAAACATGCAGCACACATCAAACATACATCCTATTCTTTGTAATGTAGTCCCACTTAAGGGCCAAATAATCTTAATGCTAACTTACCTTCGTAGCTATCTTGAATCAATCCACTTGTGCCTCTTTTTAATCTAATTGAGAACCTAAACATACAGATCATTTAAGGATGAGAATTCATGTAGCATGTTCTGTTTTATTGCATAAAGTCATAACTTTTATCCCAACTTCAAATGACTTTAAGTTCCTCGTTAATGATCCATTCCTAATGCTACGAGTGTCAAATTATTTCTTAAAGGGTCTACTATAACTTCTTAGAAGACACCAAGTTCATAAAACTATCGTAGCATAAAGTGTTGATCAATATTAACATAACAACGAGTATGCATCGCTGGAAACCAAGGACCGGTTGACCCAAACTATGAGGGGTCGACCCATGCTGCCAAAACAGAGACGTCGCATTTTCAGATCGATAATCGGTCGACCCAAACTACAAGGGGTCGACCCAAACTCTCCCCAGTTTCCGTACACTGACTTGCGACGTCCATAACTTTTTATACGTAGCTCTGAATTGAGTGATTCTAACGGCTTTAAATCACTCTAAGAGTTTAATTTAACTCTTATGAAGGACATAAACTTAAATTCGTGCTATAATTTTACCGAATCTCCAAAACTCTAACTTTGTTCATAACCAAACGATTTTCTAACAACCTGCATGAAATCCTTCATTTTTATCATCAATTCAACCAATATCATCATATTATCCTTACTGAACCTAAAAGAAAACTCAGAGGATAAAAATTTACCTTGAACCTCAGCTTCCACGAAAACTTCAGAGTTTTCCTCCTCCCCTCTGAGATATCTCTCTTTTCTCTCTACTTTCTCTCACAGAACTTCTTTTCTTTCTCAACCTCACTCTTCTCTTGATCGATGCGAGAACTACAGAGAAGATGGGGAAAAGAAATCATAATGGGATAGAATTGGCAGACCATGCCTTCTTATCTCTTAATTAAACAACATCAATCTTTCTTTTATATCCATCAATCGGATTTCCCTACGTTTTGGCTGACTTTTCAACGGCATGTATGAATGTGTCAACCGCTCGTCCAATTATGTCGACCCAAAGTATTTCCCGAGAGAAACTTGTGTGGACCGCTCGATCCTGGGTCGACCAAAAGTTCCAGTTGTGTCGACCCCTCTTCGATCCTGGGGTCGACCGAAAGCGTTCCGGAGGTCCTATTGTGTGGAACTTTTGGTCGACCCCTCTTCGATCTTGGGGTCTACCAAAAGCGTTCCGGAGGTCCTATTGTGTCGACCCCTCATAAATCCTTTGTTCGACCTAAGGTATTTAGTTGTGTCGACCCCTCTTAAATCCTGGGGTCGACCTAAAGTACACAATTGTGTCGACCCCTCTTCAATCCTGTGGTCGACCGAAACTATTCATTGTGTCGACCCCTCTTTGATCCTGGGGTCGACCGAAAGTCCCAATTGTGTCGACCCTTCCCACATTCTAGGGTCGACCGAAACTTACTTTTAAGGTAATCCTTTAGTATATTTAACCCAACTTACTTCATTACTTTTACTTAAACCTAGCAACCTTCAAACAATGGACTTCAAACAAACACCAATCAAACCCAAACACTTGGGCCGGTGCACGGTGTGATACACCCCAAACAGAGTATTCTCATTCTAATTATTCATAATCGTAACCAATTCACGTGTTTCTAATTTTTCAACCTTTCCGAATAACTTTATCTTGTATACCCCTTGAACATTATTCTCTTTATCACCTTCAACCTCCTCATTTACTAATATCCACAATACCTTAATACCTCAAAATTTAACCAACATTCATCCAATGAAAAAAATCTTTAACACTTAAATCTTAAGGTCACAAATTCTAAAATAAAAATGAGGGTGTTTACAACATCATTCCTTGTTAATTGAATTGGTGGCATAGCAATTAATGAAATTTTTTGCATAAATCGATGATAATAACTAGTGAATCCCATGAAACTAGGTACTTTTGTAACATTTTTTGATGGTTTCCATGCTAACAAAGCTTTGAATTTTGATGGATGCATTGAGATTCCATTTTGAGAGACAACAGGACCAAGGAATTTAACTTTGGTCCTCCGAAAATCACGTTTCTCTCGTTTTGGATATAGCTGGTGTTGGTGTAATGTTTCCAAAATAATCTCTAAGTGTTCCATATGCTCCCTACGAGACTTAGAGTATATCAAAATATCGTCAATGAATACGATGACAAATTTGACAAGATATGGTCTAAAGACTCGATTCATTAAGTCCATAAATACTGCTAGTGCATTAGTCAACCCAACGGTAACACCATAAATTCAAAGTGTCTGTAATGTGTCTGCAAAGCCATCAATTCTAGGTAATGGGTATTTATTTTTAATCATCAAGTGATTAAAATTTCAGTAATCAATGAATAAACGAAGTGACCCATCTTTTTTCCTTACAAATAGTACTAGCGCACCTCAAGGTGAGGTACTATGTCGGATAAATCCTTTCTTGAGCAACTCATCTAATTGAGTTCTCAAATCTTTCAACTCTACAAGAGCAATACGATAAGGGGCAATTGAAACTGGAGTCATACTATGTACTAGATCAATGGAGAATTCAACTTCACGGTAAGGTGGCAATTCAGGTAGATCTTCTGGCAAAACATCATTATAATTGCAAACTACTATTTTTTCAAAATCTTCTATAGTCGTCCTAAGATTACCGTTGGAAGAAAAAAGATTTCTGTAAGACTTCAAGTTCTTCGACCACCTAAACATTTCCTTAAAATTGGATCGACATGATTTCAATGATCTTTACATAAATGTATTAATACATCTCCATTTTCCAACATTAGAACTATGCTTTTTTTAAGACAATCAATTTTTGCCATGTAATGATTCAACCAATCCATACCTAGTATTACATCAAATTGATCCATCAAACATTCTATCAAATTGGCCAATAGTTCATGTCTGTCAATGACAAAGATAGTAGACTTGACAATGACATTCATCTCAAGACATGAATTTAAAGGGGTATTTAGTATAAGGCATTTTCTAACTTTTTGAATTTTAGTTCCATAATTCAAAAAATATTTCTAGAAATAAAAGAGTGTGTAGCGCCAAAATCAAATAATAAGTTAACTGTAGTTTTAGAAAGATAAAGTGTACCATCCATAACACCATGGCCACTAGTATGATCAGAAGTCTCAAACCCTGCAACTGCATAAACTTGGCCAGTCATCTTATCTTTTCCTCTTTGCATCATCTTGGGATGAGCTCAATACATGCCCTGAAGGTATAGAACTAGAAGCATGATGTTGATGATTATCATGAGAAATTTGAAAGTTAGTAATATTTGGTCTATATTAGTGCTGATATGGTGGTCTGAATCGTGAGAAGAAGCATATGATTGTGATCCCGAGTAGGGGCGTTGACTCTAATTCGAGACTCTCTCACTTGATCCAAAATTTTATTTATAAGGAGCTGGTTGTAATGGTGCTGAATTTGCTGACATAGACCTTTGGTTTATTGGGAAATTCTTCTTAGATGTCCAGGCTATCCACATGTATGACATACATAATTTGGTGACCCACCACCATAGGGCGTATTATTGTCATGTCCACCATGATGAAGTCCATTCTTATTTTGACTTCTTTCCTAGTCTTTCCTTGTAATCTTACCACCGCTGCTTTGACCTCTTGCTTCGTTACTTTTGTATTCACCATATTGTTCGTTCAAATTTGCTTCAACTCGTTGAGGAGTTGTAACTACTTGAGAAAAAGAATTAAAGCCAGATACAGATATTTGGTGATGTATCCTAGGCCTTAATCTCTTCCTGAATTGCACCATTTTGTCCATCAGATCAGTCCCTTTAATATATCGTGATTGCTCCATGAATTTGACATGATACTCCAGCACTGTCAGTTCATTTTGTTCTAAGTTATGATATGTTGTTATCATATTTTGACGATGTCCAACATTGCAATAATTATCTCTGAATATCTTCTCAAACTATTTACGTGTCATCATCTCCACCGGATCATCATTCTCTAGAGATTTTCACCACAGTTTTGCCACCTTTTCTAAATAAAATATTGTAAATTTGACCATATATTATGTTGGAACTCCATTAGCAGTCAAGTTCTCCTCAACCAATTTTCCACTTCTTGAGGGTCAGCACTGCCCACAAAAATCAATGGTTTTAAGCGTCCAAGTTGCATAAAGAAATTCATTCGACGTGTTTCAAAGTCTAAACCAGTGTTTTGCCTAGAAATATT
>QAOC01033491.1:113450-125178 GCA_003255005.1 Begonia fuchsioides
AAAGTTATGCTATGTCGACCGCTCGTCTATTGTGTCGACCGAAACTTACTTGAAAGTAGTCCTTTAGTATATTTAACCCAACTTACTTCATTACTTTCACTTAAACCTAGAAACCCTCAAACAATGGACTTCAAACAAACACCAATCATACCCAAACACTNAAATCCAAGGAGACTGTATTTCACTCTCTTATTACTCATTTATGCACAATGAATGAATACATAAATAAATGATATGGTCATTTCAACAACTTCCAAAAAATATTCAAATAGAATAAAATAGAAAGCGAGAATTCATATCATATCAAACATAAAATTAAAACTCAACCTTANAATCTTAAACACTTTCATTTTAAAATCATAATTCTTAAAATAATAATGAGGGTTGTTACATATATAGTCATATGCAAGTTTAATTAAGTTGCCTCATTCACAAAATATTTTAGCTGTCTCATTTATCCATGACAAAGATAAAATAAGTGCATACTAACTAAATGCGGGTTTTGCTTTCATACCGAGAATCACCTTCTGACCAAATCTTACCTACAAACACTGATCACGAAATAGTCCATTGAGATGAAGATGGAGAATCGGTTTACCCAAGTTAAACATTCAATTTTTGCAAGTGCAACCACAAAATGGTAGATTTGTAAAGAGATTACCTTGGTTTTGTAGAGGAGAAAAAAAGCGAATTTCTTGCTTAGAATCGTGATTTTTGTATCATTCTCTTTCGCCCAAGACATGAGTGAGAGAGGGAGAGAATTGAAATAGGAAGTACGTCTCTGACCTTTCTTCAAAAGAAGACAAGTTTGAGCACACAATTTAGATTCTCGAAGATATATTGAGAGCATGTATTTTGGATTTCGCAAATAGTTAGATAAATCACTTAACATTGGTAGGGTTATGTACAATAGTTACAATCTTACGAGCACTGGAGTTTCACCTTATGAATTCTTATATACAAGACCATGCAAATGTAACAACCCTCATTTGTTTTTAGAATTTGTAACCTTAAGATGAAAGTGTTTAAGATTTTTTTTTATATATGAATACTGGTTAAATATTGAAGTATTAAAGTATTGTGGATGTTGGTAAGTTAGTAGGTTGAAGGTAATGAAGAAAATAAGGTTTAAGGTGGTATATGATCGGAAAGGTTAGAAAATTTTCTAAGTGTTTGGAAAGTTTTAAGGTTCGGTCGACACCTTAGTAACCGGTTGACATAGAATAGCTCTCGGTAATTGAGAGTTATGAATAGTAACTAGGAACCGGTCGACATAGAATAGCTCTCGGGAATTGAGAGTTATCAATAGTAACTAGGTTCGGTCGACACCTTGGTTAAGCGGTCGACACCTTCACCGACTTAAGTTGAAAATTCAGCCAAAACTTAGAGAATCTCGATTGGTGGAAGTGAAAGAAAAATAATTTTTGTTTGATAAAGGACATAAAAAGGAATTTGGCTTTCCTTTCTCTCCAGCCACGATTTCTTCTATATTTTCTCTCAATTTTTATGCCTTAACTCAGTGGAGAGTTCTAAAATTTTGTGGAGGCTGAAGTTCAAGGTATTTTTATATCCTTTGAAGTTCTTTTAGGTTCAGTAATGATAAAATGATGGTATTGGTTGAATTGGTAGATAAACATGAATGATTTTATGTCAATTGTTGTGAAATTAGTTAATTATGTACAAGGTTATGGTTTTGGAGATTCGGTCGAATTTTGGTACGAATTTTAGTTTATGTCCTTCATAAGAGTTACATTAGACTTTTAGAGTGATCTATAGCTGTTTGAATCACTCAATTCGGAGCTACGTATACAAAGTTATGGATGTTGCAAGTCAGTAGACGAAAACTGAGGAGAGCTGCGGTCAACACCTTATAGGTTAGGTCGACCAGTTTTTGATTTCAAAAATGCATGCTCTCTGTTTTGAAAACATCATTCGACACCTTATAGAATAGGTCGACTAGTTCTTGATTTCAAAAATACATGCTCTCTGTTTTGTCAACATCGGTCGACACTTTATGTTACGTTAGTTTTTTGAAATTAGTGTCTTCTAAGAAGTTACACTAGATTCTTTAAGAAACAAATTGACACCTGGAGCATCACAAATTGATCATTACAGAGGAAGTTAGAGTTGTTTGAAGTTGGAATAGAAAATAAAAGTTGAAAATCAGGAGTGTTGGAACCAGTTTTGGAATTCTATGTTATACATGTAGTTATGTTGCTCCATTGAAATTATGGTCTTCTAATGAACTTTAATCGACACCTTGAGTGATTCAATGCCACTAGAATTGACTCAAATGGATAAGTGGATAGTAAGTTATGACAATGACTTTGTGCTATAAAACAGGTCATGTTACCTGATTTCTGATCTTTGAATGATCTATATGTTTAGGTCTTTAATTGGATTAAAAATGGACTCAAGTGGATTAATTCAAGCTAGCTGATATGGTAAGTATTAAGATTGTTTGGCCCTTAAGTGGGACTGCATTACAAAGATTAGGATGTATGTTTGTTGTGTGTCATATGTTTATTTTCATATTATGTTTGATGTAATGTAGTAATGTTTCATAGTCACATAGTCATGGATCATAGTTTTACAAAATGTCAACGAAATATTTTCATGCATGGTTTTACAACGTAGTTGGTGGTAAATGAGATATAATTGGTGGTATGGGACACTAATTATGTTTCGTCTCCAATGAATTAAGAACTTGAATATCAGAACAGTAAAGCAAATGGTTATTACAGGCAGGCCTGAACACTCCAAGCAGTAATGTAAGTGGGCCCGATAGATGTTGAAGTAGGTGGAGGGCAGTGTTCTTGAGATCGTGTAATATTTCCAAAAATAAAGAAGATATGTAACCTAAGAAACGTGAATGAGTTGTGCATTGTTTTATCAACAACATAGTCATATTCATGCATTTTTATAGTCATGCTACTTACAGAGCTTTAGGCTCATAGTTTAAGCTTTGCAATGTAGGGGATGTAATGGAGAAATAGGTACAAATGACTAATCAAGAAGTTAGAATGGAGGAGTGTCCAACCTATACAGTTATCGACTCTTCTTTCTCAGAGGCGTCACCCCTTTTTTACTCTTCTTTCTGAGAGGCGACACCCTTTTTTAAGTTCGCTCAAAAGTATTTTTACAAGAATTTGCGGTTTCTAAACCGACTCTCTCAATCACAAGATGAATAATCAAAAGCAGATACAAAGGATGAGAGAGTAAAATAGCTCAAGAATGATTTTTGCAGCGTTTCAGCGTATTTTTCTCTCTAGGAAATCGGCTGCTCCAATTGGCTTCTCATCAACTATTTATAATTTTTGCAGCAGCTCAGGCTCGGGCGGTCGACACATGACGGAGCGGTAGACATCAATATAGCCGTTTAGACTCATAAGGAAATAGCCGTAGTTGTCCCTGAGCGGTCGACATATTCGTGAAGCGATCGACATAAGTATAGCCGTTTAGACTCATCAGGAAATACCCGTTGGAAGTTTTTCTTTGAAGTTTTCTCTAAGCGGTCGACATAATCGTGGAGCGGTCAACATAAGTTTAGTTAATTAGCCTTTGAAGGTGCTGCGGTCGACATAAGGTCCGTCTCTAGAACTTCACATCGGTCGACATAAGTCTTTAGCGGTCGACATAAGGTCCGTCTCTGGAACTTTGGCGGTCGACATAAGTATTGAGCGGTTTACATAAGTTTCGTCTCTGGAACTTCGGCGGTCAACATAAGTTTCGTCTCTGGAACTTCGGCGGTCGCCACAAGTGATCATCGGTCGACATTCAACACACCTATGACCATAGAGCGGTCGACATAAGATGGAAGCAGTCGACACACGATCTGTCTCTGGAATTGTAGTTGTCGACACAAGTGATCATCGGTCAACATATCCTGTGAAAAACTGACAAAATTCTACAACACTCGACCAACTTGTTAAACATTAATTGTACCCTTCGACAAGTGTATTTCACATAAGAGATTAAGTCTATGATATGAATTACAACATAATTCAATTTTGCTTTCATACATAGTTAATCAATAATACACATAAACGATAATTATCATAAAACATAGTTGGTTACTTTAAACACCTTTAAAGCCAACAAAAGTAACAAGTGTTCTACTAATGTAATTAAGTAAGTAAGAACACAGTAACAGACCGGTTCTCGGGTCGTAAGAGTAAGAGAAGCAGTAAGCGACGGCCTGAGGACCAGGTCGTTACAACAAATCTTTTATGTTGGGTAGAATCTCAGGAGAACATTACTTTTACACTTAATATTATTAGATAAACTACTGATAAAATTATTGTTATTAAAAAGCAACTAAGAATAGTTCAAAGTTGACAACATAGTTACGTAGATCTATTAATAAGGGAAGTTGAGTTTGAATTTGAAGATTTTGTATTTTTGAAATTTATACCAAATAAGGGAATTAGCCTATTTGGAGTAAGAGGCAAATAGACTCCCAGATGTATTGGATCTTTCCAACTTCAAAATCAAGTTGGTGTAGTGGCCTAGTGTTTAAATTTATGACCTTAGTTGGGTAATGTATACAAAGTTTTCCACTGCTCTTTGTTAAGGAACTATGTCTCTAACCTTTCTCATGTAATTTCTTAGAGTGATGGACTATGCAATAGAATGAACCTAATAAAAAGAAACAGAAAGAATCTTGGCTTGAGAACTCAAAATCCTTTGCCACCTTGGGATACCCTTTTTGTGGGTTCAATTAAAAATCACGGTGAAAGATAATTTACTTGGTAGATTGAATCAGACGTGATGGAAAAATATCCACATCTATTCAACAGTACTATTAAGATGGTTTTGAATTTTGAGGATGAAATTCATTAAGTGAAAAAAATTTGAAGACCAAAAAAAATATTTTTTAAAATAAAAATCAATTAAATAAAACAAACCTAGCTTGTTGTTTTTGCAGAATGGGAAAGGATATCCTTTTGCCCTCCCCAAATCTAAACCCCTCCTACTCTCGGTCTCTCTATCGCACCACAACGGATTGGGACTAGAGTTTTTTCGAGAAAAGTGCAAGAAACGCTCTAGTTCTCTAAAAAGTATCAGCTCTCCTCTGTAAGCCGACACCCACTCAAATTTTTGTTTTTGTCCTCTGTTCAATTTTTCCGAGAGAACTCAAAGATCTTCAACGAATTTTATTTTAGATTTATGCTACCTATAACTATAGAGTTACAGGGTTTGAGTGAAGGTTGATTCTGGAAGTCGTAACTCTACAAGTTTGATCTCCAACACCAAGCTAATTTGCATTAATCGGTGAGGAATAAAAATAGTCTAGCCCTCTTATATTATATGATGTTGATTTAAAATTTAAAAGTTGCTTTAAACTAATATATTTAGGGAGTACAGGAAGAATTGATGATTGAATCCGACAATAGCGATAAAACATGTGACGAATCATAACAGTAATTCTCGAATTTGGGCTTTGTTTTGGTAAGGAAATCTTCGATTTCATGCTAAAAGAATTTTTTTTTCGTAAAGTTTAGAACATTTTTGCAAATTTTGAGAAATGTTTAGTTGATTGGAAGTAAAAGAGATTGTGCAGATTCGATTAGATTTAGGAGTTGTTTACGTTCAGTTATGAATTGTGAATAGATTAGAATCTAAGAAAAGGAAATATTTAAATTTTATTTTTACTTATTTATAAGGGTTCGAGATTTAATAAAGTATTGAAGGATTTAAACGGCAGGATTCTTGGACCTATCATTGGACTGCAGATTATACTGATTCATTCTAAAGTTTGAAAATTAATTTATATTTAATTTAAAATAAATCAGGTACTCGAAAATGTTATATGGATAAATGTCCACAAGAACATGATGTATTTATTTTATTGATAGATTATTTATTATATTTTGAAATGAGTATTAAGACAACTGATTGATCGTGTTTTTGTGTTTTAAATCCCTAAATTGGATCAGGAAGTATGATTTGTAATCACTTGAGTAGCCCAAACCCTATGTGACGAAACTGGATTCCAATTTTTAGTCTGATTCTAGTCAATTTTTTACACTAAAAATTGGTTTCGAGATTTGTATTATAAAATCAATTTATTTTGATTTGGTTTGTGGGTTTAATAATAACGATACAGAAAAACTGGATCCGACCATAACTGTTTGCATAAATAAACAGAGTTCAAAAATAGTTTTATAGTTGTAACTTACTTATTTAGTGTGCTGCACAGATGAAATTATTTTTTTTCAGTATTATATTTAGTACTTTCTTCATATTTTAGTGTTAAAAAATTAGTGTGCTATGCAAGGCTTATCTACTATTTCATATAGCATTATGAAATTTTTGATGTTTGATGAATAATTAGTTAGATCAATATTATAATACATTATATTATGTTTATTATGTCGTAATTAGAAGAACAAAGATAATTATTTAAATGAAAATGTTGTGAATGAAATAACAAAATAAAGTGATAATAATTTATATTAAATTTATTTTGAAAATATTTAATTGGAATTACGAGAACCAAACTATAATAAATGTCAAAAAATCTGATATGATTATGGTCTGGTGTTGTGGTTTAACAATTTAGTTTTGATCCAAAAAATTTAAGATGATATTTGAACGATCTGGTCTTAGTTTTTTTAAAGCAGACCAATCCAGACTACGTACAACACTAAATTATGAAGTTAGAATATAAATGTAAATTCTAGATATTTTCTCTTAGGTTAAAGTTGAGGTCATTGAATTGTGGAAAAAAAGAATACGTTGTCATAGTCTCAGTTGTCCCTCTTTCTTCTTAATTTCTGATTTACACAATTCTATCTCATATCCACACCATTTGTTTAAAAGTTGGATAAAGCGTTTTATTACATGAGGTAACTGAAGTTATAATGATACATTTATGAAACATTTAGAACACCAAGTGTTTTGAGCTTAGAAAAAGATAATTATGCTCCTTCCATCTAAGTTTGCCATGCATAATGATTTTGTATATTAAATATAATTAACAATTATTTATAATTTAAAACATGTTTTCTATTTTAATTAAAATTAACAATTAAATTATTCATTTTAAAAAGTAAAAATAGGAGTAGATCCACCTTTGCTTAAAATTAATTAGTAAAAATAGGAGTAGATCCACTTGTCGCATGAGGAAGACAAAGAGTTTTCGAATATCGTCAAGGAGCGGTCAACACATTTAAACAATGTGTCGACCGGTTCTACACGAGGTTTCGACCTACCACTGTTCATAGGTCGACCTATATAGCTTGAAAAGTCAAGGTGTCGACCGCTTGTGTCAAAGTGTCGACCGGTTTTCAAACCCGAGAGTTTTAAGGTGTCGACCGGCAATCAAGGTGTCGACCGCCAGTTAAAACTTTCATAACTTTTGTTATACAATTTAAACTTCTATGATTAAAACTCCATGCTTTTTCTTATTGAGTCTAGTTTAACTTTGTAGGATACATAAACTTAAAATTTCGGAGCGTAAAGGTATAAAATATACAAAATACTAAACATTGCTCAAAAGTCCAGATTTCCTTAGTCCGGTTTTCATTCATTAACTTCTAACGTCCATAACCTTTTCACCACAACTTCAATCGAGTTGTTCAACCTATCTATCTTCTCCTTTTGATGTCTTCTATAATTTTTTAGAAGATTACTTTGTCACTTAACCTCATCTGTAGCATGTTAAAACATGAAAACTAAAACTACCCAGTTATCAATTTTCAACCCGATAGTTGTTACTAACTGTAAATTTCCGAAACTCATAACTTTCTCTACAAACCTCCAAATTGAGTAATATTTGTTTCTATAGTTCCATCAACAAGTCTATTAAAGTTCATGAGAAGAATTTAAACTCATTTGAAGAACTTAAAATCTCTGAAATCGGCTAATCTTAACATTGTGTCAAGGTGGTTCACCTTGCAAGGGTCGACCGATTTCTAACGTAGGTCGACCGGTCCTTCATTCACAACCTTCCATTTTCCATTTTCTTAAACTTTCATTCAACACTTAAACTGATTTAGTCCCTTTCACATTGACCTTACTTTATCAACTACCAATTCTAACAATTGAATTCCAACAAGTTAATCGTCATTTCATACCCTTATTCATAATTGAAATATAAGATGATATACTTATAAGACTTTGAATTATGATGAAAAGGTCGGGTGTTACCACACGGTTGAAACTCTGGCATTTTCCTTTGTTTTCATCCATTTTCCACCTCCAACACTTAACAACTTTTATTCCAACATCCAACTTTGTTTCCAAATCATCTAAATTACTATTTCAAAAGTGTAATACTACATCAACATCCATCATCCCTTAACACATATTGTACCATTTTCATAACGTGTTATATTCATACAGGCTTAGGTTACCTAGAAAAGTGGGGTGTTACATTCCACCCCCCTTATTTGAAATTTTGTCCTCAAAATTGTAGGTTAAACCACTATGGATAGCCCCTTTCCATATCTCCTTGGCATTCCTAAGTAGTTTCTTCTATCTAGTGGCTCTTTTATAGCACTTTGATCAGAGGAATTTGCTTTCTTCTTAGCTCGTTGATCATTAAATTTAGGATCTTTACATCCTTACCATATGCTTTTCTTATATTAAGGTTGGCATAATCATACTGTTACTTAGTTCAATCACTTAATTGGGATCCATATGAACTTTCTTGAGATCGATATGAGAACTACCTTGTATAATCTTTGCATAGTTGATGGAAATTCCCAATTTGTATGCTGCTTTTTCAATCTCAGTTATAATCGAGACAGGTCCAATAACTTTTGGGATGAGTCTTCCTCCTTCGTATCAAAACACTTACTCTTTTAAATGATGAAATTTTAAAGGATACCTTGTTTCCTCAACAAAACTTAAATCCTGTCTAAGCTAGCTTAGCCCTCATGTTGGTCTTGTAACATATTCGGATCATATAATTCGCTTCTCTAGTGTTATCTAATATGGGGTAATTTACACTTCTCATCATACATCACCTTATAAAGGTTGTACAGCTTAGTAATAATGAGTATGAGTAAACTTCGCTAAGGGCAACGACTTGCTCTATGACACTTGAAACTTTAGCACTCATGCTTTCACTGTGTCTTCTAAATTTGGGTTGCCCTTTTGATTCGACTACCGGTTCGGGGATGAACCGCCATTCATATTTCTAAACTTTTCTCATGGTCTTTCCAAAACAATGGAGATTGAGATTCCAACTAATCTTACTATCTTTTAGATGCATCTCCACATACTTGTCCAAAATGTTTGAAACAATCAACTTGTTACGTCCATAAAACTACTGGTGCATTTGTTACTCTAATAGATATCTTCCAAAAACTCATAATGTTTATATTCTTCATGAATGTCATCTTGAAATATCATCCATTTTGATCGAACAAGTTGTCAATCTCTGATGACATACACTTATCCCTTATTGTTAGCTTACTTAATTTCCCTGTCCTTGAATTTATTCTTGGTTGTTGCTTTTTCATTTAGGGATAGTTTCTCACTAGATGCCCTATTCTCTTTGCATTTAATACATCGTCATGTGCCGATAGCACATTTTCCAAAATGTCTCCTTTAAGTCTTTGACATAACTTGGCTTGAAAAGAACCTTAAACTTACTTTTTGCTTTACCTCCTTTGAGTTTATTCTCACTTGATCCTTTTCGTTCTTCTCAGCGGTTGTCATTCTTTACTTGATTGAGGTATTATCGATTCAAAGAATTTCTCATCAGAGATTTCTTATACCTCATAAACTACATATGAATTTCCAAGATTCTTGGCCACCACATTAGCATGATTAACGTTCTTGGTACCAACTACTTTAACTCCTCTATAAGTTTCCAACTTTAGACCTTGAGTATACTAGTACACTTTAAATTTTTCTTTACTCATCTAATTGTGGGGTAAATTTTGATCAACCTCAAAATTCCTTCTAGATATATTTGTCCATTACCTCCTTAACTAGTTCTTCTCAAAACCCTTACATTCAATCTTCTAGAATTGCGAGACTCCTCCTACTTGATACTCTAGGCATATTTTAATTACTTTCTGTCTTTTGCAAGAGATATCTTCTCATATCTGACATCACCACGTGCTGTTCTATATCTCTGGGCTCGATCATAGTGAACACTTGGGGTTTCACCCTGGGCTAATCCTTGTTTTGGGGGCAATCTCGCCTATAATGTCTTGGGTCCTTGTATATGTTGCAGCCCCGTAAGCCAGCCATACATTCTCCTAGGTGTCTTTTCCTACATTTCTGGCAAGGTTCACTCATTGCAAGCACTCTTGGGTTTGCCATCAATTTTCGTTGTTCTTCCTTCAATTGGGGACATTCTCTCACTTTATGTCATATTTCCTTGCACTTGTAACATTGTCCAGTATCGTTGAGACACTGTCCGAAGTGCCTTTTTCTACATCTCGAGCAGACACTACATTGAGAGGAGCCTTGTATTTGCTTTCCTTCACCCATTTCCAATTCATCTTGGTTTGCCCTTTTTGTTTTTTTTTTGTGGTCTCTGTGATTCCGACTGAGAAATCTTTCTTATCTGTTCCCGAGCCTGGGTTTGAGTAGTTGACTGGCTGTCAAGAATTGTTGGGCAGAGGTGATCCAAACCTTCATCACTTGGTTCAATTTGATTATTCTTCTTTTCCCCTGCCAAAGCAACCCTTTCTCTATATTCTTTTCTACTATGAAATTGGTGACCTACCAAGCTCACCAACCTATTGATGACACTTTCATCTACTTGACTGGTTTCGTTATCCATTGATTTTCTGACTCTTGGCGTTTCTATTTGATCCTAGAGTTACACAGACAATACACATAAACAATGTAAATAAACAAATTCTCAAACACATTTACAGTGGCTAGAGTCTTCAAGCGGACGTTTACGAAGTCAAACGGTCAGCAGAACCATTTTTAAAACCCTGTTCGCTCTGATACCATATCAGTCACATCCCGTTCTTGAAAAACCTTTTGAAAATAGCGATAAAATTTTTATTTTCGTAAATACACTTGAAATACTTGACTTGAAAACTTAGCAGAAGCGTAATACTTTAAACGTTGAGCTAATGAACCCATATGTGTGAACCACCATTTCATCAATACAGATTAAAGGTAACTTTACACAAAATAGCAATTTTTATTCATTTAAAATGCTTGACATAATTGTTCAAGACTTTAACAAAAGGCTTCACCAAAATCATTCAAAATATCATAAAGCATCTAATTAGTTTTGCCAAAAAACATCAAATACATTGAAACCATTTTCTTTTCCTTCCCCCACTGGTCGTCGCTTGGCTTCGTAAACAACCCGCTCCAAAACAGCTTCATCTACATGTCATGGCACGTGATGAGAACTAGATTACTCATCTAGAGCTTTGTCACCTACATCACAAAGCTTAACTAGTGAGCCTAAGGCTCCGTAAGAAATCATAATGTCCTACGTGCCTAGCATGCTCATGATATGCTTAAAACATGTTCTTTTCGCAAAACGTGTCTTTTTCAAATCATTTTGGGGTGAAGATCTGTGTCTCATACCACGACCATCCTCAAAACATCATTTCATTTTTAGAGTGAAGATTCGTGTCCCATACCTCGACCATCCTCAAAACTTAACTTGATACATGTTGTCATTACATCACATAAAGGGGAAATGCATCATTCCCATAACTTGATAACTTGATAGAGAGTTATGACCTACGTGGTCCTCTCATAATATAATAGCTTGATAGAGAGTTAGCAC